>OMNM01016524.1:2796-15310 GCA_900302745.1 Parablennius parvicornis | reverse complement strand
TTTAAAGCTTAAATATGTGAAATTGTTTATTTTCTTGTGCTGATTTGGGCGATTTTACTGCATGTCAAATCATCGACGAATCACTTAAGATTCGAAATGTTAGTTAAGGGTGATGACGTATGAGTATATAAGATATTCTATATTCATGTGGTTATTATTTTGTGTCTTTCACGTGAAATTCTCATTGCTTTTTATAAGTCGATTAAGCCTCAATGATAAACAGTGACAAGGTATTGAATTAGAATTAGAAGGCATGTCTGAAATCTTGCCTCGAGGTGTCAACCCGAAAGGAGATGACATTGCTCTTCGAGAAAGTCAAAAAGTCTTCGCAACAGTAGCATTTTAAAAGGTCTTGAAATGTGGCACCATCCCTCTTGTTTTTCATGACGATCCACCTCATCTGAAGGGTCCTGGTTCAGCCGCTTTGCGAGTTGAGCAACAGTCGCGTTGTCAGATCGGCATGAAGTCATCATCAGCGATCTGCGTCCAACCCACGCACGGCTCTGCGCTGGGCTTTTTGTTCGTGAGCCTGGATTGATCGAACAAAGTGCGGCTTTACGCGGCAGCACTCGCCTGTCAGGTTGCAACAGGTCCGCGTTGGAAGATACGCTGGAACAAAAGCGGACGGCCTCCCGATAAACCAGACGCAGTGCTGTCACGTTCGGTCTAGCCGCGGAGAGCAAAGCGGCCCTGTTGCTGATACGTGAATGAATGAAGGATGGATGAATGGTGCAGATGTTTCATTCAGGGTGTCCTGCTCAGTGTGAGAGAGAATAAAAGGACCGGGAGTGGCCCTGAACACGTTCCCAGACTGACGAGAGATGCTTTGACTTGGATTGTTCAACTAAACACAACATAACTTCATAGTAGGACTGAAGGAGATCAGTGAATGTACGGTATTTATTAAATGTTGACTCTTTGTGCTTTGAGATTTGTTGTTCCGAAGAATAGTGCTCTTTCTCTTGATCTTAATTTGTACCAGCTGTGATTGGTCCCTGTTTTGCTTTTCGTGCTTTAGAGCCCGAGCGATTTGTTGTTAGCCTTTTATAACACTTTATTCTGTAGAGGACAGCGATGCCCTGGAGCCAATCCCAGCTATCTGTGTGCGAGGGTCAGTCCATCCATACAACTACTGCGAAGTGGATCATTTAAGTACAGTTTTTTTTCGTATTTGAAATTCTGTCAGGTTGAATTTGCAGATGGTGAATGCACAGTGCATAACGGCAGGATTTATCAGTCGTTACCATAAATTTCTAAACTATTGAGCCTGGCAACAAGGTTGTATGTAGTTCCTAAATCCTAAATTATACGGAATAAATAGGACTAAATTGTAACTTCGAGTCTACGTACTTATCCAAGTTCAAACTCTGACTTACGACCGAAGTTAGGAATCGGAAATCTTACATTTTTTTGCCACTCAACTCAAAAAATAAGTTTTAAGGGGAACTGGTTTGGAACACAGCGTATCCTGACGTTTTTGTTCTTCTCTGGAAGAAATGTGTGAGGATGTATTTTAACACTGCCACCTACTGACTGGAGGAGGAAGATGTGACAAACAGTAGTACTGTGAAATAAATGGGAAAGAGTGCTGTTTTATACATAACAATACTGTGCCGTTTTTCTGCGCGCAGTACTTTTCCCTTCCGAGCAACCCCTCGTTCACAGTGCTGCACTAAATAGTAATTATCACACTGTACTGTTATATTTCAGATTCTTGCCAATGCACAGCCCCTATTTGACATATCGGCTCGTTGGTTTGTTCGTATTCTCTCTTGATCTATATCTTGTTCTCCGCTGGTGTGCTGACCTGATTTCCCCCATGGGTATCATTAAAGTTTCATTGAATCTAATAGACCAGAGCTGACTGATGCCGCCGTAAACTGTGATAATATAGGAGAGTATCCACGGTGCAGCCGTGTGGCTGCAGCCCTCAGTTTAAAAGAAAACAGACCTGATCCACACCAAAAAGTAACAATCATTCATATATGTGTTTAATTGACATGTAATATAATTTTAATCACAGGTCAGGCGGGTTGAGCGTTTTCCATTCAGTGATCTGTTGTACGATTTCAAATCATTTCAAACTGAATTCCTCATGGCAACATGTTTAATTGCATCATCATTCATATCATGTTTGGACTTTCCCCCCCGTTTGAAAGCTGCATTGTGCCGCTTCATTTGCTTAGACTTAAGTGAATTACAAAGGAATTCTTAGTTTGTGAAGCCTGAGCTGGTTTTACGGCAGTCATCATCGTGTTTTTAGCTCAACCATCTGGATCCATCCGTCTTCTCAAATCTCATTCAAGGTAATACAAAATCTTTGAAGGGTCTTTAGGGGATTTCTACTGCTGTCGCATGCGTTTACCATTCAGATTGGATTTTGGTGAAAGAAAGTCAAAGCTCAGTGTCACTTTTCCATCTCACTGGTCCCATTTTTGTGAATGAAATATCTGGAGTGAGAATCTTGTTTTTTGTTTATAAATGTTGAATTTGGTTTAAGAATGAACTTGTTAGATTGTCGCTACTCGCAAAATAGGCTGTCGCCGAAGACTTTTGATTCAGTTGATTTTACTTACCGCAATGTATTGATTTGTTTTCCTTCCAGGGTGTACACCAATACCAATTATTTTTTAATACTTCAACAGATTCCACGAAATGCAAAGTGAGATTTTGCTGTTTTGTGGAGGTAAACAACCACACGATTGTACCTAATTCTAGTTCAAACCTTGAACTGCGTGCGTGCCTGCTCTTTTCATGTGATTATAGGCACCACATAACTAAAAACTTCAGACATAACATGTTTTAAAGAGATTTTTCTAAAGCAAACAAGCTGTTTTGCAGTTTGCAGCTGCACTTTTAGCCACTTTGAAATGTAGCTTGGGTGGGCTCAGCTTGGTCCGGGTTCGTATGGTGGCTTGGACCGCTTTATGCTTGCTTACAATTATAACTGTGTAATAACTAGTTTTGACCCTCTCTTAGTTCCCATTTAAAATAAGTTTGTTTTAAATTGCTCTGCTCTGGTTTTATTGTCCTATTGGTCAAATTGCGTTCGTGATCTGTGAGAGGATGATCAGCTGAAGGTTTGAAGCCCTGATTCCCGATTTTGCCTGACCTAATTATCATTATTAAGACTGTTCATTGGCCCAACATAAAACCAAAGATTGTGATCTTCCTTGGGAAGTAATAGGACTGCATTGGTGTGGGGGTGTTCAGAGATGGATCTCTCATAAAACCTGCATGCACAGATGCACAGTGAAGGTGTCCTGGTTCTGCTGTATCACTGCGGCTGTTCGCCATGTGCCGTCTCCACGATGCCACGGCCCTGCAGAGAGGAGATGAAAGCACCGCGCTGCAGCACCCTGCCTCCCTGCCTTCATCTTTTCCACCATCCCACCCACCCTACACTCCAGCACCAGGGGCACATGGGGGGGGGAGATAAAAAGGAAAAGGGGGGAGGATAACAGAGAAAGTGAAGAGAGGGGGAGGGAGATGTGGGAAATCCTCGCTTGAATAATAGAGGGAGAGCGAGTCAGATTGAAATGAGTGAGGTTCCCAAGTGCCCCAGTTTCAGCAGTTTAGTGAAATTGAGAAGAGGAAGTAATGCTGATAGGTTTTGCTCCTCCTGAAGGCCATCCTGGCGTTCCTCAGAAGGAAAGCGGCACTGCACAGAGGAGGCAAACCAATCCTCCGACCTCATCCATGTGTTCCTCACAACCCCCCAGGAGCTCATTCAGCTTGTAAACAAACGGCATGAAGAAATGTGTCTGAGAGCCTTCGGAGGTTCGACTTCCGGAAAATCCTTTTAAATGTGTTTAATAGGCCAGACCTGCTGCTGTCTGCGGCATTCATTGCTTCCTCCCAGGGAACGCAGACCCGCCTTACTGGAACAGAGGCGGCGGTGGGAGAAAATACATGAAGAGAATTGACGAGGGAGAAAAAAAAAACAAAACTCCACGCAGGTACAAAAATGAATTGACGTGATGTTTGGTGGGCCTCACTGTGATCTGACCACCCATTATGGGATGATGAATTAATCTTCAAATTACCAGGGTCATATTTTGTACGTAAACTCACAACCATACAAGATGGTTAATCAGCCTTGGATCATCTAAACCTCATCCTTCACCTCTCTGTCCGTTTTCCTGGATGAACTGTACATTCACTGGCCAGTTTCCTGTATGTGATAACTGTGACAGCTGGCCACACTAGTTTTTGTAGCATGGATGTTTTTCCAAATAACAAATAAGACTTTGAGCAGTTTGTTTTAGTGGTTAGCACTCTGATCTTACGGTGAAACAACCTCTAATCCAGGAACTTTCTCTTTGTGATGACATGTTTCCTCTGTTTTCTTCTGGATTTTCTCTGGTTACTCTGGCCTGTGTTTACCTAGCTCATCAAAGACATGCATGTGAAGGTTAACTGGTGACTCTAAATGAGTAAACCAACCTTTTTGCACTTTACATGCAGTGAAACCCACTCATTTTAATTCTCACCTTCCTATAGTGGCTTACAGACGTCATGATTCTGCATCGATTAATTGACGTGAAGACAACAATCAAGAAGAACTTGATTTTTAGTTTCTAAAGTATATCTGTTTAGTATTTTAAAATTGAAGTTGACGTCCTCTCAATGACAGATTAACACTTTTGATTCAATCTCAGCTTTGACTACGCATTCACGCAGTCACATGAACCTTCCCCAAATTCATCAAAAACTGTGCTCCGCTCATCTCCAGCATCTTATCATGCTTCACAGCATCACAATCACAGCTTGTGCCGGGCAACCGGCGAATGTCGCAGAGGTTTTGAAGCTTTCGACTGAATATGCGGTGGTGTGATCGAGTCTTAACTTTGTGCTGAGTGTGGCGATTATGTGCCTGTCATGTTTAATTTTGGCGCCGTGTGTTTTTGCAGCCTCACCAGCTGCTCATTGATGTTAAAAATAGAGGTTGCGGCTCCTGCTTCTGATTGAAGCGTCATCCTGAAGAAGAAGACGGGAGGAGATAAAGAGAGGAGTGAAGCACGGGCGTAATGCTTGATATCAGCGGAGATAGATAGGTCGCAGTAAACGAGCCCAAAATAAGAAAAGCAGAACATAAATTGAGAAAATATTGAGAAGTTAAGAAAAAGTCAGAATATTTTCCAGATAGAGAGGAAAACAGTGCAGCCTCACAGCGTGACAAGAATGACTCCGTTCACGAAGCTTCACCTCCTCCCGTCAGGCGCAGATAAGGGAGGAAATGCCACAACTCTTTTATTGCTTTGGTTTGCCAAATCCGCCGTTTATGCTGGGCACTAATTCATCTTCCCCACTCTTTCTTTCCCCGGTAAGACAATACTTCACCCCAGAGCTCAGAGATCGTCACGATAATTCCGCAGCGCTTGCCATTTTGGCTCCCAACCCGGCGTTTTCTGAGTTATGAACAGTAAGGTGACTCTCGGCTAAAGCCAGAGTTTTTGTTTTTGTAGTTTTGGACGACGTGGACATGAAAATGGCCAAACTGGAAAGTGGACTTGCTCGCCAGACGACTGTAGCCTATAAATCACCGATGTTCAGCTCATAAACATGAAGCTGAAGATTAAAGTTGCTCAGCTGGAAACTTCCAGATGTAATCTTTCACATCTTCAGAGAGGTGCCGGTGCATCTGACCTCACGTCTCCCAATACTCAGCTTCTGATATAATACCAAAGCTGATATTTGGGACAGTAATGTTGGTTTGTTTTGTGGAGATTTTCATTGACGAAGGCTCCGTTTAGACGTCTTCACATGAAAACGGAAAACCTCCGTTTTGTTAACGCGTGGCTCAGCTGTTCTTTATAAGTATGAACCTAAAGCAGAAAGACAATCACATTAAGTAATTCATCTCAAGGCATATCATCGCCACAACAACAATCTGTAATATTAAAACATTTATTTTACTAACAATATTCTACCTTAAACACTCTTTATGAACGTGATTCGAACATTTAAATTCTAGGTTTTTTCCAATTTTCCACTGTTGTTGGGACAGACAATCGATAATGAAATTACCAAAATAATTATCTTAATTATCAAAATTAGGATAATAATAGTCATTAAGATAAAAAAATAAATCTCTTCAGTGATCTGAATGAATAAAGTCTCAATGTTATTACTTTTGCGAAGGTGAAATTTGTGGCAGAGCTGTCGGACTGGATCGCACTCGGTCAGGTTATATGACAACAGCTGCTCAAAGCTCGGTTATATCTTTAGCCAAACTTAAATTGGTATTTCTTTCGTTAAAATCTGCTAACCAATTCACATTTATCACTTTCTTTCTTAACTAAATCTGACTTTGTGTTTCTGCTGGCTTGTCTTTTTTTTCCTGAGTCTCTCCAGCTCAATCTTAGACTCTCCTCGCTGACACTGAACGAAAGCCAGGGTTCACCCTGGATCTGTGGCAGGTCGTCTCTCAGGCCACTTTCATGGACAATCAATCACCCTCACTGACACTTACAGTTAACTTGGATTGTTGGAGGTTGTTGAAACTGAAGAAAAACCCTATCTGGCACAGAGTGAGCATGCAAACTTCACATGAAATACTGAAATGGTGCAATATGAAGCAATATAAAGGTAAACTGGACACACTCTCACACACACACACACACACACACACTGGACTTACACCGGTCAGGCCAGGCGTGTAACATTAAATAGCAAAATTAAAATGTGTAACAATTGTTTTTATCTGTATCACCACCAAAATTTCATGGGTTCTTTCTTTGATCAAAATTTATCTTTGTACCGATTTTCATGAAGATCAGCTCATCTTGTTAACAGCCAGACAGACATTTTATAACCTCCTTGGCGTAATGAAGCGAACACAGCCCAGCGGCTCCTGGTAGTATCTGCAATAACAGTGTTTCAGGAAGTGGAAGCCTCAAATTTTCATTAAAAAACTTCCATTGTCCAATGAGCACACTGTATTTTAGACTAGTTTTTACTGGAGCTATACAAGACAGTACAAGACAATATAAAAGATGATATAGAATAAACAACGACCACCACTGGGGTTGTTAAAAACGATCAATTTGAAGTCAAATATTTACCTCAACAACTTGGTGATGCTGATGTTTACTGTTGGCTCGGTGCTCAGTGTTATTTCACATCTGCTACTCTGCAATTCCCAGAAAATGAATGAAACAGTTACTGCTACTGGAATTATTCCACTTTGTGCCTTCATTGTGACTCTTCACTCTTTGTAAAGCCATTTTGGCCAGATTGGACCCTGTCGTGGGCCTGTTTTTTTGCCCCCGGGCCATATGTTTGACACACATGTCTTTGACCTTGATGACTTTGATGTCTGTTGCTCAACTCAGTTGAGTCTGTTGTTGAAATGAGTTTTCGGCCCTCAACAGAAGAAAGAAGGTATCAAACCTCCCCTCTGATTATATTTAACCTTTCTGACCTCTCAGGCCAGACGTGATGGATGGGACTCTTTGTACTAATCTATCTCTGTTCGTGGGTTCCTATCTGAAGAGGTGCTATATCAGAATTTTCTACATTTTTCACAATCCCTCAGTGTGACAAATGTTTTCATTCCAGGTAACCATCCTGCTGAGTAACTAATCAAACAGTTTGAAAGGGATTTCATGTTAAAATGATGTTAAAACTGAGGCAAAGTTAGGGAAAGTTAAACAGGAATTTAAAATGATAACGTTCTGCTTTGGGAGGATGTTTAGGACGTCTACAAGTAAGAGTTTAGTTTTGGTGACAGGGATTTTCAAACTGTGGGAATTGAAATCAATGTGTTCAAACTCTTCTCGCTCTCTCAACCCTCACACTCATTATTATAACGCTGCCCCCGATGCCAGAATTCAACATCTTCCACTATGTCCTGCTCAGCTTTCAGTGACTGACGGTTGATAGTCACACGTTTCCAATGAGGAGATAAAACAGCAGAGAGGAGCTGAACCCAGTTGCCCAAGTGAAACTTCATGAGTGCAGTGAAGGAGGAAAGAGGAGACGAGAGACAGGAAACGCCTGAGGTTGCAACCAGTGCTCCCTTCCCTGCAAGTAAACAAAGCGTGTACACACAAACACTCTCCCCATACAAATACAAGGAGAAATGTACAGATGCAGCGCATGGATTCTCCTCAAACTGCAGAAGTTTGAACTGTGGGCCACTTATTTTATGACAGATGTGACTTATAGTCCAGAAAATACAGCACATAACTGTTTATTCATTCACAATAGCGATTATTCAATATCATAAATTTAGCAAACTAAACAATTTTGTATTTCCTTTATGGATAAAAATGAATTCAGTTAAAAGTATCAGGATGCTCAGTCTGTGGAGAAATGCTCCCTGAGTCACATCAACTTGTTGTTGGGTTGGTCCTTTTTCTCTCTGACCATCCCGTCACCCAAAAATGTCGCAGCAGAAATCAGCCACCTTTGAGTCTGCAGACGTTCCTTCCTGAAACAGGGAGGTTTTTTTTTTTTTGGTTTTTTTTTCTTCCTTCCTCCCCTCCACTGCTGCCAGTGCTCACTCGTGTGGGACTGCTGGGTTTTTTTTCCTCTGTAAAACGGCCAAGAAACGGCTATGTTGTAATTGGTGCTATATAAATAAAGTCGAAATGAATTGTTTATAAACATTTGGATAACGGTATCTTTTTGATGTCACAAGGACACGCAAAAGTCGTGCATCCGTTTTCTTCAGTGCCTAACATTTTCAGCTTGACGGCAAAAAAACAAAACAACACACCGTCGATGAGGCGAGGAGCAACATGTGTCTGCTACCTGCTCTCGGCAGGAAACGGTTAATTGAGCCGACGTAGAGACAGAATCATTAATGTCAAGGTACTTTAAACATAGAGGCACAAACCTACATCATTTAGTCTGTTCATGGAAATCGAAATCTATAGATTGCTATGAGAAGCTACAACTTGTATAAAAACATGCCAAATAGCCGTCAGTAAATATTGACATTTTAGTTCCTGCAAATATACACACATGCACATATTGTGAAATCAAAGTGTAAACTAGACATTCTCCGCCCACTTAAGTGCCTAAAATAATTGTCTGACGGTACACACACACACACACAGACACACACAGCTCTTGGGGGATTAACACATCAACACGCTCGGCCGTGGGATTTTCCCACACCGCCTCGCTCACTGGGTTGTATTTTCTGTCAGTCACAGTGCGCGGCGTCGTAGGCTCTCGGCCAGATGCACGCTGGATTTGCCAAAGGCGGAGAAGCTGCGGTGTGTTAGCGTGCCGGATCGAAGTGGAGGGTCGCTTAGACATCCTATTGTTTGCTGAAAGGTGTACCTTTCTTTTTAAGCTGTGGTTTGGGCATGTCTATGTTATTTTTTTTTTGTTTCAATCTCTCTTTTAATGGTTGAAGTATCCCGCAGCAGAGGTAGACATCACAAAGTAGTGATATCGATAGTCTGAATGGAGTGACGTAGTTCATGCACATGGAGCCTGTCAAGTAATAAGTGTCATTCTCTCTTTTTTTCCTGGTTTTGTTGATTCATTTTGAGCTTTTTCTCTCACTCCTTTCTCCTTTCCTTCACTCTATTCTTTGTGGCAATCCTACTGCTTGTCTCCTGATTCGTCCCTCCCTACCTGCCTCCCCTCGCTGACGGTGGTGGAGCGCCTGTTGACAGTCCTGTGCAGAGGCTTTTATTGGGCCAGTGTGTTCAGCCCTTCCTGAGGACAATGAGATCCAGATGTGGTGCAGCACAACAGTGACAGCGGCCATTTACTGAGTGTGTGTGTGTGTGTGTGTGTGTGTTTTCTTCTCCTCGACACGTGTGCACATGTGATAGTGTGCACCGGACATATTTTTTTGTGTTGTCACAGATGGAAAGCCACAGAAGACACTCGAAGGGGCCACACTTCCTCTCGTGTGTCCCCCGAGCAGCTGAGCATTAGCCGATGAAGATGTTGGCTGCATATTTACAAGCTGGTAATATCAGATCCAGCTTGGAGACCTAATGTTTAGCGGTCTGCGAGATGTACCACAAATGATCGCTAATCCGATGGAAGAGTTCGGTTGCATGTTGGCGCCCTAAACTCTCTCCTCATGTTCTTCACTCCTGCAGGTAGAGCCCACTCCTCATTTACAGAATGTAGGACCACATGGAACATATAGATAGCATATGTATATATATCTCAAATGAAAGGTAATAGATATCAAAGCTGTTATATATTATTGATAAGATTGTTCTTAACTGCCCGCCCCTCATTCAGCTGACTGTGGAGAGAACTGATCTTACGATATAATTCATAAGCAAAACTTCGATTGTGATGCAGAGAGAAACAACAGGTACAGATCTACAATTTGAAGCAACAACACAACTACAAAAGCCAACTACATGAAATCAAAAGCCATTAACACAGATAAAAAGGCCAACTACAAAAGCCAACTACACAAACGCAAAAGCCAGGTACACAAAAACTAATTCCACCTACACAAACAGACTCAAACTTTGTGTATGTGATATCGTTCTACTTCTGAACATTTTGCTGTGCCGTTATCACACTTCTACATTTAGTCAGCAACTTCTCTCAGCTTCTGACTGCCTTGTAAAATGATGAAAAATGTGTTTGTTATACAGTCAGGTTAGGAACAGGAGATTGACAGAATTTAGAAAACCTGAAGGAAATGCAACAGTATCTTGGTTTCTCTTACAGTACAGCTAACGTATTCAGACACACTTCATTCAGGTCTTTGCGTCATGGCTCGATTTGGTGACGGCGTTCAGCGCTGTGTTCACGCTGCTTGACGAAGAGGAAGCGGTCTACCTCGTGTGAGATGTCTGTTATCTTCTGGTCTGTCTGTGGTAACACAAAAACGTTGTAATGTCTCTTCTAAGCAACAGCCCGACCTTCTGCACCATTTATGCAATCAGGTGATAGTCAGGTAATGAACGTCATTGAAGAGTCAATGAATGTCATGTCGGCTAGAATTGAAGCTGAAAACATGTAAATATTGTACAGAAGTGAAATTACAATGCCAATTACAAAATCAGTCCGTCTGCGGGAAACTACTGTGCATGACGTCACAAGCTGAAATGATCCCCCACGTTTCTTACTATTTTTAGTATCGTCTGTTTTGACTGAAAACATATTTGCATTTAAAATTGATTTTGAGGTTACTGAAACTTGGAAAAGTTCCTTCCTGATTCCTGTTTTGGCATTGGAGGTGCATATATTAAAAAATGATGTTTATACCAGAGGATATCTCAAATGTGGTTCTGTTTTCTGCCACAGTAACACACAAATTGTTCCCCCCAGTAGTCTTATTCCTACATTTATTTGAGAAGACATTTTCAAGGGGGAGGGTAAATGTTAGATTATGAGTAAGCATAGAGAAAACAAATTTAGTCATAATGTTAAGTCCAGTGAATTTATAGAAATGCAAATGACAGTGTTTGTGTTAGACACATTTAGAAAAGATGGAGAAAAAAAAAAAAAAGTAGGGTGCAGCAGATGACTAATTCTGCATGTCAGTGCAGCCACACCCTGCGTCTGAGATGTAAAACTTCCCTCCACATGTCCAGTGGCGTGTGCGAATGTAATCTTCACTCAGAACGTCAGGAGCATATGGCAACTGTCTGCATTTAATCCCTTTCTCTTACTTTGAAAGCTTTCCCAGTTTTAAAAGCTTTCATTTATTATCTTACATAATAGAAAGAAAATGCAAAATATTGATCATCATGGTGTCTTCTGAATGATAACAAATAGACACAGAAGTTGCATTGTTATCACACAATGTTGCTTTACTGCTAATCCTTTGCACCTCCTGTAGAGGGTCTCATGTTTCTCCACTGTGAAATGTATAAGCTGTTTTGTTGTAGTGGGATCCGCTATATTCATTATGAGCCTTTTATGCTTTGCAAGCTTTTTTGTAGGTCCACAGGCCGACATCGGCTCGTTTCCTGGTTCGAAACCTTCTTGTGGTCGAAGAGGCGATGAATACTGAGCATTCTCTCAACTGGATGATACCCAGTGAGCTCGAGTTTTTTTTTTTTTTTTCTTCACGTCCTTATAGATGGAGAAGTGACGTTAACTGCTCCGGTTCCCACGTGAAATGAACGTGACGTTCGACTGTGTCGACTAATACAAGAGCAGTATCAGCCATGAATACACCCACATAAAGGGTCACAGTGAGGGCAGTCCCGCAGAAATCTGAAACCCGAAAATAACGTTCACGGATGTGCTTCTCGTCGTGCTTTATTCTCGTCTCGATTTGGATTTGTTGTCTGTCAAAGGGGAATGTAGCGTGCAAGTGAATTAACAGACAAACCTCTGATTTTGAGTGCGTTTATTATTATTATTGTTGTATAAGTCCCTTATGAGTCCCCATTTCTTTACAGAATTGACCCATCCTTAGGCAGCCGCATGGCGGGTGCTTAAAGGGCAAATTTCGCCACGTGAATACAAAACTTGTCTGATATGCAAAAACAAAAAAAAAAATGCATCATCTTATCATTTTTGTGTAACGTTGTTGCGTAAATGCAGCCTGAGACCCCAGAAA
>OMNM01016508.1:1933-16079 GCA_900302745.1 Parablennius parvicornis | reverse complement strand
CAAAGGGGGTTAATTGGCGGTCCGGAGGGCGGCAGCAGGGAGGGGAAGGAGACGCAGCCTCCGTGGAACCAGTCCTTACACAGGTGGCAGCGGAGCTGAGGGGTGCGAGGCTGCCCGGAGCACACGCACACCGACTGAGGGGCGGTGCAGGTGTGGTTACTGTCGCCGTTCTCTTTTACAGAGTTCTCGGAGAGGACGGGTGTGTCCGTCTCCATGGGGTCGCCCCACCTCCCGTTCTCCTTGTCCTCCGCGTGATTTGCAGTAGTGAGTCCAGATTTACACAGATTTACTTTCTGTAGCCTCAGTAGTGCTTCCTTTTCCTGGTGCTCCCCTTCTTTGAACGCCATCACCTGAAAACAAGGCGCACAAAATAAGACTTGCATGAGGCTTTGTGGAAAAAAAAAAACAGACCAGCATCCACACAGTGAGCCTGTCATCTTGCTCAGCACACTCACAATGGCTGCAGGGTCCCTCAAGTCCTGGGCGGAAAGCCCTAGAGTGTTGGTGTCTGAATCATCCAACGGATCATCCACCAACTCTGGAGTGGCTCGCCGCTCCCTCCTCTTCGCACATGGACACAATACCTGCAGGAAAACCAGGGATTGAGGTCACATTATCCCCAACTTTTTCCTTTCTTTTTTTTTTTTACCATTAATCAATTTCATCATAAGCAATAAGGATTCCTGGTTACAACAACTGCAGCATTTTCTGGACTGCAGTCCACACTAACACAACAACAACAACATCCCAGATTGCACCACTGATCCTAGTTGGTTGTTTTTGGATTATGAATCAATGGTTAGTTGAGTTTAAGGATCTTCAGTGTAACATTACCACTGGTGTTCCGTCTAAACCACAGTTTAATAGAATGATGAAATGCAACAAAAGCATTGATCACTAAGTTTAGCTTAACATTTTCTTATTGGTTCAACAATCTAATGCTCCTTCATGTTTTCCTGCTTCATCAACAGTTAAAAATATGACACCTGTAAATAGCACGATTAAACTTTGTATGTCACACGACATCAAACAATTAATGGATTAGTGAATGTGATTATTACCACTCATTTATAACGTCATTATTCTAATGATTTACCAGTTAATCAAAATGTGTGTAGCTATTTGTTTCTCTGCTTGTTTTTAGAGCTCCACATTATCGGGCTACCTCGAGCAGGCTGTGCTGAGTGCTCTTCTTCAGGAAGGTCTTGGTGGCCTTGTCTCTCCAGGAGTGAGCGCTGGCCACCTGCAGCTCCAGCTGCCTCAACTCTGCCATGAAAACTGGCAAGTCCCTCCCAATAGCGACCAGGCCCTCCAGGTCATCCAGACATGGGTAATGCTCTCCATTCTACAAGCATACACTGTGTTTTAGATTTCCCTTTTTGTTTAGTCCAACCACAAAATCAAAAGCAGCATTAGAGTGAGATAAACTTCAAAAAAGCATTATATAACTTCTCTTTTCACCTGTATTTCCTCTAAGTCGGTCACCCAGGCTCGAGCTCGCGTGAGACAGCCCTGCAGAGCCAGAATGTTGGGTAGTGCGACTGGAATCAGCTGGGCCTCATTTACTATTGCCTCCAGGGTAGAAAGCGGGTGCTTTTGCCTGCAAGAGAGAAGTTCCACAAAATCGTTATTCACTTCATAACAAGTTCAACCGGGAGAACATTCCCACGGTGGCAGACGATTTACGGCTCATCTCATCTTGTCTCACCTTTGCTCCAAGCAGATCTGTGCTTTCTCTTCCCAACGTTCTGCGATGGTGAGCAGCTCCTGCAGCTCCGCCATGGCGGTCTCCACAGACACGCTCTGCGGCACGTTGCAGCCGGCCTCCATCAAGTTCCTCAACACGTCCAGTGTTACTTCTTGCCTCTCGCCTCCGTCGGTGCCGAGGGTGCGCCTCACGTCTGCTAGCCAGTGGCCCTGCTCCTTCAGGCCTTGGAGTAAAGTGAACTCTGGCACCACGACGGCCAGAGTGGCGCCCTCCTCCAACAGCGTCTGGAGCTCCTCGGGGGGCGGCGAGTCCTTCCTCCAGTCCTTTTCATTGACCAGGACCTGAGCCTTGCTCCGGTAAGCCTCCACCGTCTGCAAAACCGCCTGGAAAAATTAAGAGTGCAGAGAATAAATTAGATTAACAGTTCAAAAGATATTAATGATAATCAGTTCAATACATATAAACAGTAAAAAAAAATGATGTACGAAAGACAGGGAGACCACGAAAGAGAGTGATGAAAGGAAGGAGAAAAAGAAAGAGAGCGAGAGAGATAAAGCACTGAATGACTCACCTGCACTTCCTCTAACTGGGTCATTACACAGGGAAGATTTTGCATCGTCTCAACCAGGGATTTCAGCTCCGCCAGAGTCATCCTGTTTTCACTGGAGGAACGCAGTATGTGAGTACATGTCAGAGCGCAGTTACAATTAAAGTGAAGCGTGCGCTTCCACCTCACCTATTCTTAGAGTTACTGAGGAGTTCAGTGCTCGTCTGCTTGCAGCGTTCGATGTCTTTAAGAACGGTGTTAAGTTTCCGGAGAAGTTCGTTATCGGGAAACTTTTTTTCTGCTGCTTCGCCCTTCAGCGTCTCCAAATCTTTAATATCTGAAAACAAAAAAATAAAAAACGCTGGCATCTGAGCACAGTATGTGCAACTCTTTCAACGAAACAAAGTCCCGAATGGCAAGGGCTTTTGGGAATCACTGTGAGTTCCTACCTATCTTGTTTCCCTCTTCCTGCTCGAGTGCTTCTTTTACTCTGTTGGCCCACGAGTCGAAGGACTCTGACCGAACCTTCAGCCGATGCAGCATCGCTAACAACTCATCCAGGGTGTATCTGTACCTGCAAGATGAAAGGATATCAGAAAAGATGAATACAGACTGTTAAAAGTCTAATTAAATCTAATGAAATAAACTGCAGTTTATTGTACTGACGATGATTACCTGAGGTAGAGTTTATCAGTGGGACAGTTGCACAGATCCAGAGTGTGATAGAGACACACCAGACGCTCGGGACAGTTTGAGCAGGCCAAAGCAGAAAGGAAGCATGTGGTCTTACATTTGTCACACTGTCTCTCGTCATCAGGCAGCAGCTCGAAAGCCTCCCGCTCTGCTTCTGTAATGCCCTGTGAGTAAAACACACAGAGGTATGAAAAAAAAACCAAGTTGTTTTTTTTCCCTCCGCATGTGTCAACTGACACATGAATAACTCATCGACTATTTCAAGCTCCGAATCTGTCACCCACCCTTTCCATCAGGCCTTTACGCAGCTTTCTCTCCTCCTGAACAATGATGAACATTTCCCGATGTGTCGCCGCGGCCAAGTTAAGGTCCAGCTTCTCTGGATTAGCAGCCATTTTGCAGGTGAGCTCCTCGTGGGAGAACACACAATACCTCCTCAGACGTCGGTAGTGCTCGATACACGACCGACCGGCGGGGAGCTGAAAAACAGAAGGGACGGATCCAATTAGTCACACTTCTTTAAAACGATGTGAAGAGACATTTCAAGACAGAGGAAACATACCCAGTCTGCGGTGAGGAAGTTGACGGCTTCAGCAAAGTTGTATCCCTGATTGAAGCCGCTGTGGTAGGCTCGAGGAAACGTGATGACAAACTCACCGGCGCACTGGTTGGTACGAACAACCTGCAGGAAACGAACATGGTGGTTAAATTGAAAAAAGCTTCCACAGCCTGAAATTTTTATTTTGTCCGTGTGAGCGATCACGAGACTTACCGGAACGCCATGAGACATGAGGATATTGGGGTTCATGATGGTGACGAGCTGATGCAGGAGGTCGGGCTGGAATTCAAACAGCTCCGGGGTCAGCTTCTTCATGACCCCCTCCAGTCGCTCAGCTGCCACGGAGGGAACCCCGTACCAGGTCTTAGGTTCGCCCCTGAAGGTGGAAGAAGCACAGCAAGTGAAGAGGATAACAAGGTGTCAATAAAGCCCTCCATAAGAACAATATTGAAGCCTGCAGTCATTTCTAGACAAAGGCATGCAACCAGTAGGCTGTACCAGTGTAGGTAGTTGATGGAGTAGCTCCAGTGATCCTCAATGTGCCAGCAGAAAGCCGAGAACACCATGCCCACATAGAGCCACGGCACCTTCATCCCAGAGATGTCTCCATTAATGTGGCACAGGAGGGACTGCTCCAGCACAGGCATCACGTTCAAGTTCCAACCACTGCGGGCATATTCCTGACCAACAAAGAACACCACCTCCACTTAATATGAGCAACAATAATAACTGAGTTTTCATCGAGTATATTTTTATACGCTTGTTTGAAAAAGATAAAATGAGATATTTGGAAACTTAAATCAGTTTGGCCCTGAAATCTGCTTAATCTCTCAACTAGAGAATGGTATTTACTAGAGTCCAGGAATTTAAATCCTGTTTAGTAATCAAGACTGACGTTGATTTACCACCTTTGAAATATCTAAAAAAGATTAGTTGAAACACGAGCTGAAATTAGAAACTGGAGATTCAATGAATCATCAACTGAATTTTAAATATAAATGAATATGCAAGTTGTTTTTATTAATGATAAAAAGTGTCCACAGTGCTTGATGCTAAAATTTGTAGTTGGAGTATGTATTAAGAAAACACCCTCCATCTGTGGAAAATTCATACTTTTTAATAATTTTTCCAATCTCATACATACTTCACAAATAAAATGCTAAGAAGTTGACGACAGATGCTAAACTTATAATGTGGGAGGATGGACGTTTTTTACGTTGTCATTCATTTTATATTACGGTTGAAACAAAACAATCCACATACCTCCTCTTCCTTTGTGAGTGTCCTCTTGCCATTGTTCATCGGAAAGCCGCTTCCAAACTCTTTGGAGTGTATGTCCGCCCCGTACTCTACGGTCACGTCTTCCTCGATACTACTGACTAATCTCCAGAACTCTCTCTCCACGAGCTCGGTGGGAACCATCTACACAGAACGACGACACCAAGACGTTCTCACCACTCTGAGGCAGAATAGAGCTTTATGCTGAATATGTGGCGTCTTGTTGTGTTTACACTCACGTGGACCGGCATGTTGAAATAATCTGCTTTGAAGGCATCTGCCATTTCCCCGAAACTCTGCAAAGAGTACTCTCGAGTAGCTTGTTCGAAGCCAAACGCTTCTGAGGGTTTCTTGCACTCCTAAAACGATTTAAAAAAAAAAAAAGGTCATAATGAGTCTTTCCAGTTAAAAAAAAAAAAAAAAATATATATATATAGTGCTTAAAAAGATTTTTACTTACTTCTGCTACACACTTAGGGCATCGCCAGTTGCCTTTGGGAGGGTCTGTGAGCGGCGGTAGAAGACAGAAAGTGTGATAGTTGTCATCACAGCCGTCGCACAGCAGGAGTTTCTCGTCATCGTCTCCCCGACCACACATCCGGCACACAAAATTATCCACCTTTAAAAAGAAGAGACACCCAAAAAAAAAAAAAGTGGTGAGAAAAATCACACATGCTTATAATAGTAACTGAGCGAAAGAAGAGTCATCAAGTCTTTTGAGGTTTTTTTTTTAACTCAGAGTTAACGACCACCGGGGGTGCAGAGCACTTACACACTGCGGGTTGTTGAGGTTTCGTCGAAGCCTCATGGTCATTTTGGTGCACGGCCCGTCAGGGTCGGCCTCGTCAATATGCTTCCCGTTTTCCTCCTCTGGTTCGTTCTTCTTCACTGTGAGGCTCAGAGGAGGCATCTGAGGACTAGATATGACGCCGTCGTTCTGCCTCTCCTGAGGCTCCAGTGGCTCTGATTTGACGACTGAGGTATCACCAGGAGGAGGAGACACATCCTCTTTGATGGTAAGTGTTTGAGGCAGTTCGTCTAAATAAAAACAAAAAGAGCAACAAATGCCCAGTGAGAGGCAGTTGGGTGTAAAAAAAAAAAAAAAAAGTTTGAAATTTACCCGCTTCAAAACTCTTACTTCAACTACCCGACTACTTTACTTTCCCAAAATTGTTTGTCTACATCATCACACTTAAACGAGGTAAAGGGACTCACCTTTCTTCCTGAGGCCTTTGTCCCTCGCTACGAGTCCAAGTCCCATCATCTTCGGCCCGGCGCCATAAATCTGTAGCTTCTTCAGCTCTGGGTTTTTCTCTATGTCTTCCTCTGTCGGTTCAGGCTGTCAGTGGAAGAAGAAAAGCATGAGCCCACTGACGACAACTGACCACAGCACATAGAGCAAAGCAAGAGGGTGAGGCCCAGTGCCAGAACAAACTATTTAAAGGAGAGCAGAGCAATGCATCACAAGAAAGGATTACGCTAGGTTAGAAAGTGAGGAAAAGGTCACCTACACCGTTGTGAAAGTCAGAAGATTAAGACCCACCACCAGAACACACAACTACCACCAGATGCAACCACAGTCAGAAGAGGTGAGCAATAGTTCAGTGTTAAAAGTTCAGTTTTTAAATCGTCCTCGTAATAGGACTTGAAAACGTTGTGCCTCACTTCAAAAGAAAATTAAAAAAAAAAAAAAAGCAGATTCACAAACAAAGCATTACATTTCCTGTGGATGTAGGAACCTAAACACAAAACCTTCAAACAAACACTTTCATTTAGACATGTTGAGTTTTTCCACTGTTGCCTGGATCGATCGACTTTTAACATGATCCTACAACACAAGATATCACTTCATGAAATGGTTTTAATTCAGTATGACGGCAGTCACATTATTGTTGGCGTGACTTTAATTGGGAACAATACAATATCTATTTCAAAGTTACACCATTAGTGACAAAAATAAGAATACTGTGAATGTTTGAGTTGTGCAAGAAATTCAGATAACAAATCTTAAGGAATGATATGCTCTTACAAAGCATCAGTGTGTTCTCATAGAAACTAGAAAAACAAAAAAAGGGGGCAACAAGAGTATTTCAGTATGCAGATGGAATAAAAAGCATGAGCTGTCAACAGTGTCAACATAACACAGTCGATTCTATTGTCGCTTGAAAAAGTTATTTAGTGAAACTAAGGAGGATACAAAAGCTGTTTCTTTCTATTCGTTATCTCGGTTTTAAAACTGAAAGAAACTTCTTAACCACACTCTCAATGTCTTTCCACGATGTTAAATTAGTGTTTTATCTGCTATTTCCACAAATAAGCGTCTGACTACAACTTGTACACCAACATTTGCATATTATAACATTGTCAGTGCCACAGAAAACTGCAGAAACGCCCTAAAAGATGCTCTTCAACATTCCATTTGACATCCTTGCACAGCTGCACTAACTTAGATAGTGAAGTTGTGACACTGAACATAAACTCTTCCTTTTGTTTTTTTTTAAGCTTCAACCAAAGAAGTCCCTCTTCTTGTCACCAAAATGATGGTGAGTAAATACAAAGAACAACAAAGCAGATGGGTGGGCTATAGCATGAATCAGTCTGACGACGGGACTTTAAATAGACAGACCTCTGGGTGTCTGTTCTCTTGTCAGGGTTGGTCTATTCTAAACTCTGCCATTGTTAACCGTTAATTTTTGGAAGTATAAATTATGCAACTTGAACTCTCAAATAAAGCAGGACTCAATCTGCTTAAAAAAAAAAAACACACCAACAAATTCAAATAACGTAAAACTCTTCTGTTTGTGCTGCTTTCAGACTTCAACCAAACTCCACGAAATGAACACGGCACCGGATGCGAAGATCTTCAGAATCAGTGTTTTCTTGCAGCAGATCGTAATCAATTGCAGAGGTTTCCTTCAGCTGTGTTTTCATCATTTTCTTTTAAAGATGTTAGAAACATACCATGAGGACAATTCACTGTATTGCATAAAGCCCAGCACACACCGTATTGGAGAAGATGTCTTGCACGATAAATGTCACGCCAGACGCCCTGCATGTGTTTTTTTTTTGTGGTAAAGAGTTCAGAGTCGGATCACTTTGTATATTTCTCGAGTTTTTTTTTCACCTTGACTTTTGTCCACATCAAAGAGTGAAACTGTCTTTGAGGACAACATCAGTTATGTGCTTAAAGAGGATTACTGTTTTTTTTCCCCCCTCTGATTACTATGAAAACAACAAACCTTAAAATTATTTACAAATGGTAATGTTAAAACACTGTTCTTATTCATTTAACCCTCACTGCTTCCTCTATGCGAGTGCACCCAAAAAAAAAAAAAAAAAAAAAAAAACGCATGCAGCTGCAAAGTTAGCTGCTGTTGTGAGTGGATGGCAAGGCGACACAGTAAAGCCACACAGACAGCCCAGAAACAGCATCACAAGCCAAGAACAACCACAGAGAAAAGAGCAATGAGTGAGAACGCTGGAGACTAAATCGCTCAGATGGGATTGGGAAAGTGCACCGACAAAATGATTATTTTTTTTTTTTTAATTCTTTGAAAGGACATTACTGAACTTAATAAAAACTGTGTTTCAAGCACATGTTTCTTTTTATGTGTGTGAGACCAACAAAATGATTGTCTGTCTGTAAACTATTACCTAATAACATAACGCAGACAAATCATCTAGTACACTTTGTAGTTTATTTATTTTTTTGAACCTAGGGGTATTTTCAAGACGAGGACAGATTAAATAAGAATGTAATCAATCCAAGATTTTTAAAAATTGTAAATAACGGTGACGTCAACTATTACTGTCATGGCGCTGGATGTTTTTATGGCATCATGCCAGCAACAGTGACGGTCGCTGAGGAACGCAACGAGTATGCTCGCGTGTTAATGGGAATGTGTAGTGGTTAATCAAAAACAACAACAAAAAAACAAACAAACACAGAGACAACTTCAAAAAGGGGGCATGGAGGTCTAGGAGGAGAGGCAGGAGGAGGAGAGTGGGGGCGGAAAGTGAGCTCATAGGCTCAAAAGGCAGTACCGCAGAGATGAGTTGAGAGCCAGTGGTGAGAGGATGGGGGGCCAGATCCTCTGGACCCTGCAAGGGGAGACAATAACAGCAACAATAAACTAAGACAAGAGGGGGGAAAAGGAGATGAGAAAAGAGGGGAAGGAGCCTGGGAAAAAAAAAACATCCGGTCGTTTTTATGAAAAATATAAATCAGGACACATCATGAGGCAAAGGTCACATCTTCTGCTGGATTTACTGCTTCCATAAAGTCAGTGTTGTTAAATGTTGCCAATAGTTCAGAGTTGCAATGATGTCAAGTTTATTTCGTTCAATGTGAAGCCTTGAAAAACCAAAATGTAGATAACACATTTAGGTTATATTATGAGATAAAGGTTTAAAAAAGGAAAAAAAAAAGATGTGAATAGTATTGTTTGATAAAACCAAATCCCTGTTGATGGAGCACTGACCTAAATACCTTTCTGTGATTATCTAAGAACTGATTCAGCTGATCTATTCTACTTGTGACCGTTTTAGAAATACAGAAATTGGTTTGGAAAGACGTTTGGTTGTGAAGAGTCAGTGGGAGCTGGAAATTTTGTTATCATGCATTTTCACCAGCAATCAATGAGTCATAAAAAGTATGCTCAAGTCCAAGAAGTAGCTAAATATAAACATGTACTTGGTCCTAAATAGATTTTCATCTTTCAAAAGCTGAAGTACAAGACAGGGTTGGTCACTTTAACATGTACCCAATTCTATAGATTATTTTAAGTACATGCATACGTCAGAACTCCTAAAGCAGCAAAAAACAACATTGTGTCAGTCATATAGAGAGCAGACACAGTGTTCACTTAAGTTAGCAAATCAAAAGATGTAGTCCAGCACAACAAATGAAAAAAAAAAAATCAAACCAAGGTGCTCAAACCTTTCTGTTGGTACGGCTCAGTAAATAAAGTTATGCGTCTACTTGAGTGATGGAAGGAAGTGCAGGACAGGAGAGAACAAAAAGAGGACATGGAGCTGAAAGTTAAGCACAGAAGCAGCAGCAGCATGACAGGATGGAGAACAAGCAAGCTGAGTGCACTGTCACATAGTCCACTGTCGCTTTACTGCACTGATGAGAACTGAAAAATAGGTAATAACATGACAGCATGGCCGACGCAAAAAAAAAAAAAAAACTTTACTCAGGCAGAGGTTTAGTGGAGGGTTCACTAGCTGTTAGACTGTAAGGATAAGAGGGTTTTTCAATATTTGGGGCAAACTCGTAAAACAAAATCGAACTGTATGGTGTTAGAAATACATTAGGAAAATTTTGTCTACATCTACTGTTTAATTCAGATTGTGTTAAGTAGAACTAACAGAAAAAAAAAATTGATAAAAACATCTAATGTCATTTCAAGCATGGATTTTGATGTGAGTGTTTCTCAAAAAAGAAAAAGAAAACAAAAAAAAGCACTCGGTTTATTATTAAATGGGTAGGAGGCAGATAAACTCAGTCGCACGTTGAAATCCACACCTCTGTTAGAGTGCCGCTGCACAAACAAACTTCTCTTGCAACAGATGCATCAAACCAGGGAGATTTTTGTGTGATTATAAAAACAAAGGTTTCCTCTCGCTCAAATTGATATTACTGTCAGATGGCAGTAATGTGATCCCAAACAAATGACACAGAGATGACCAAAGCACGGTTCAGTACGGTGGTTTCCGGTCACGTAGGAATGCAAATATGTTGAATGACATGTTGAATGAGGCGCTCTCACTCACATCAGGTTGGCATCTGTTTGCTCTGCGTCCATAACTGCTCATTTTGGACGGCTGCACCGACTGTCGCAGGGGGATGGAGTGAGGTTTATACTCTTTATCCACGTCTTCACCGTCATAGTGCTTTGGCTTGCAGTGCTGCAAATCATTTTAAAACAGAACGTTTGGATCCAGTCTATACATACTGTAAATAATACACAAATCTAAAGTCAATTTGAAAATCTACCACTTCCCTGACGGATTTATGTTATGTACCATCTTATCAAAGAAAAGAACGACAAACTCAAATGAGAAATACCGGCAGGCTGGCACCAGACTGGAACATTTCAAATGGGTAGACGATCCTCTCATAGTGTGAACGCAGCAGAGAACCGATGTTCTTGCCGTGAGGGTAGCCGAGCCGCTGAGCCACGCGCGCCCAGCGCCGCTCCTTACACACCATCTCAAAACCCCCTTCATCTGTCACAACCTGGAACAGAAGAGCAGCTTTCTTTTAAAAAAAAAAAATGTCAGCAAATTATCACAAGGAAAGACAAAAAAATGTATATTTTAAAATATGTTCCAAGAGAAAAACAATGTTCATAATAATAATAACCTTTGACAGGCTGAAAAGATCAAGGATGCGTCTTTCAATGTGTGGGATTTTCAAGGAAGATGCCTGAATCTCCCAAAACCTGGCAATGCGGTCCAAGTAGTTGAGCTTCACTCGTGTCTCGGCCTATAAATCAAACAAATGAGGGACATTTGTGACAGTCAAAGTCTGATCCTTCAACACCTGTTCCTGTCACATATAAAAAGTTTAAAAAGGAACAATAAATTACCTCCAGCTCATTAAGCCTCTGGATACGAGGAGTGAAGCGGAAAGTATCCAGCTCCACAGAAAAGGGTGGCTGCCAATCCTGTAAAAAAAAAAAAAAAAAAAAAAACACCCATGAAAAACCCAGTTTAACATCTTATGTGTCCACATTTCCTAAAAAGACAACAGCTGAATGTGGACATGAGAGATTAGTTGGATACTGAGGTTAAGTTGGATTTAAGAACTTGGCTCAGAGTCTAACAGGAAATAGATTTTCTGTGTCAGCAACTGGAGAAAAGCTAAAGCTCACAATACCAACATGAATTGATTCTAAAGAAAAAAGAAAAAAAAAAATCTGACCTCTATAGTTTTGTGAGAGAAGCAAATTTTACTTCCAGGAAAAGCACTTCAACAGAACACAGCCTCTTTTCCTAATGGTTGTAATTGTTTTCCCTGCAGGTGTATTTAGTAATACTCAATATTGTCATTACTCATAAATATTTAACCCTGTGGAATAATTTTTGTCTCATGCTCTTGTTACATTTCAAATGTGCTTTGTTTTTGTTGACACTGCACGTACACAAGATGTGTGGAAAAGATGACACATTATGGACAAATCAAGTCGAGGTTTCAAGGGTAACATATTATCAAATCAGCTAACTCGCACACGACAAAACAGAGAAGGACCGAGCACATGCCATTTCCTCATCATAATTTAATTAAGAGTCAAATATTTACTTGGGGAGGTCGAATTTTGCAGATCCCAGACTTCTCTGCAATGGGACGTATCTTTGCGATGTAGCCCAGAGGATCCTGAAACTCCTCCCATGTCGGCTCGAATACGGGACACTCCGGAGGAGGTACAAACTCTTCCCCTTCCATTGCCCTGATGACGGAGAGATAAAGACAGTTCAAACAACTCGATCAACTATCAAACACATAGTCATTGAGACAACATGGCCGAAAGTCTCATGTAAACAGACGTTTTGAAACCATTACTACCTTATCATATTTTCACACATATCTCAAGTGTTCTTATACACCAAGTCTTGAAGGCACAGATAAGAATCAAGAGCAGATAAGCGCTTCTGTCACAATATTCACAAAACATGATGCACATAAGTAAATGTTCACAGAGAAATGGATTCAATAAAATGAGGCAACCTACATAGCTGAGCATGCAGGTTACATAATTTGACTCATACCACATCATTTCCCCCGCTACTGTCTACTTTACATGCGTGTGACAGAGATATGCTTTATTTACACAAAACTTCACACAATAATCCATTATCGACACATGGAAAAACACTGGAGTGTTTTGTTCTCAAAGTGATCCTTGTCAATCCCCCTCCCCCAACAACAAGAATAATACAGGAAATACTGACAATTCAAGACCAATTGTGTCAAAGGACACATATTCAGTGATTTACCAAACTATTGTACATAAAAGCAATAATCAGGCATAAATGATGACATCACATTTGCATTTATCTGAAATACAAACACTGTTTAATGGCATGGATAACAAACATTTATGGATTCTGTTTAAATGCTCTCTTGTTGTAAAGAAAGAGCTAAATTAAATTACGAGACTTTATTGACGTGTTTACAGATCATCTGTCTGATTCTTCACGGGCCTTCAGACAAACAATGGCGTGGAGGCCATAGACCTTAAGGTATAGAAGGCCATGAAGGCATCACACGCGCACACACACACACACACACACACACATGCTACTGAGGCTGGACTGGACACACTTATTCGGTTTCAGAATCCAAATAAGTAAAATCTAAATGTGAACATCATATCAATGTCACCTAAATGGCACATATAGTAAAGAATTTACAGAATAATGTCAGCTGGTGAACTTGATTATAAAACTAACCTTACCTTCACACGGCAGCTGGCAACTAAATTAAGTAAAAAGAGTACAACACGTCCGGTTCGGGTATTGTTGTGGTTTAGCCGATGGGCCATTCATTCATTTCCATCTCGCCAATATTGACGTCTATTGGTGTCTATTGTCCAGATAGGTGAGGCAGTAAACGCCGCTCTCTGCTAGCGTTAGCATCGAGGCCTCCACTGATCCTCTCCCACGGTTTGAGATAACTAGCACGAGTTGGCTCGCGATAACTGGGCGGAATGGAGGAACCTGAAGTCAACGACGTGATCGCAGACCACTTAACCTACTTACTCGGGACGACAAAAACGAGCGAGCTAGTTGACGTTATTCACGTAACCACACGCATTATTTTGTTGACACCACCACCACCCCCACCGATGTACTACAGCTATGTTCCGGTGCATTTCCGTGACTGACCCGCAGACACCTCGATGTCCCGGGGTGTGATAGGGATTGTGGCCGCTCTCCTTCCTTCTGTTGTTGTGATGACTGCTGGTGGTTTGGCTAACGTTGGCCAGCTGTGCTCGGTCCAGTTGGCTAGCCTGCCGCAGCTAGCAAAGTTGGCTGTATTTTCAGCGTCAGTCCTCCATAAACTCCATTCAGCCAAGGACTCAGAGACATGGACGGCTCGTGTTCGCTTAGTGTCGAAGGAGGGTCTCAAACTTTATCAATTTGTGTCGCTATCAATCATTTTCCGATCAACATCATTACTCTCTTCAGGCCATCCTATCTTTCTTGACGAGACGCCATCTTAGTTTTTTTTCTCACGACCGAAGTACAACCTCAGATCTTCTGAGCGCGTGCCTCACGTTTACTCCCTGAAAGTAGTGCGCACGTACACAAAGTCGCGCAGTTAGAACCTCAGAACCGAACATAAACAGAA
>OMNM01016494.1:2240-30432 GCA_900302745.1 Parablennius parvicornis | reverse complement strand
TCTGTCTCTCTCTCTGTCTCACTCTCTCTGTCTCTCTCTCTCTCTCTGTCTCTCTCTCTCTCTGTCTCTGTCTCTCTCTCTGTCTCTCTCTCTGTCTCTCTCTCTGTCTCTCTCTCTCTCTCTCTCTCTCTCTCTCTCTCTCTCTCTCTCTCTCTCTCTCTCTCTCTCTCTCTCTCTCTCTCTCTCTCTCTCTCTCTCTCTCTCTCTCTCTCTCTCTCTCTCTCTCTCTCTCTCTCTCTCTCTCTCTCTCGCTGGCTCAGAACAAGACCCTCCAGGCAGAGAACCAAGCCCTATTGGCTGAGGATGACATGTTCTTCATGGAGAACAAGGCCCTGATGGCTAAGAAGGAATCTTGAAAAAGGCATTTTTTCAAGAACAATGGCAACAAAAAGAAGATAGACAGTAGAGGAGACTAAGAAAGTTCCAAGGTTGAAGATCTTTAAAGGTTTTTTTAGTGTTGTAATAGCCATCATCTTGGAATTGAATTGGAGGTGGCCGTTAAAGATTTTCAGCAGGAGAACATAGTTTTCTTCAATAGCATATCCTGAACATCATTTGTGTCAAATTCTGCATTTCCCACTGAGCAACAGTGGTCCATATCACGTCTTCAACACATCATTTCCATACGTCCAGAAGACGTCTTCAGGGAAACCAGAATGAAAGTTATTCTTTCCCGGAAATTGCACGGACGTCATGTCTGAACATCTTGAAGAGGAAATCTATACCCATGAATGTAATTGATTTTTAATAAGAAATAAACCTTCTTCCAAAACGTTTGGAGACATTATTTCAGTCAATTATTTCTCCTCTTTATTAATACTAACTAGCAAGTGCTGGCAAGTGTGTGACTGGCACCTGATTAGTACCTGATTGACAGCACTTGTGTGGATGGGTGCTCCAACTTTGTTGAGATTGAGTTGCTCCAAGCATCAACATGCCACATTTGTTACATTCAAAGGTTAGACAAAAACAATCAGAGAGCAGTGTGTCTGATGCGTACATCAGAATTGTGATTGGAAAACTGCAGGACACCGGCCCTCGAGGCCCGGAATTGAATAGCCCCGCCTACACTATGGATAAGTTATTTTTTCCCTTGACAAATTTCTGTTAATAAATAACTAAAATCAAAGTAATCGAACCAATGAATCAATCAATAATTGAATCATCCGTGACATGCAGCAGCTTAGCAGAACCAAAAGAAGCAGCATTGCTCCAGAAGCGACGGCAGCGGCAGGTTTTAACACCACCTGCCCCTCTACAGAACAAACATGACATTATAATTAAGAATAAACTCAAATGGCCGTACAAAACTAAATATATACCATGTGCAGTGATCTTTCTTCCACTGGAGAATGTGTATGGAATGACAACAAAATAAAATAAAATAAAAACTATATTTATTTTCATTACACAGTCTGAGAGCTTCTTGGAGCCGCTACAGAGGAGCTGAAAAGCCACATGTGGCTCCAGAGCCGCAGGTTGCAGACCCCTGCACTAGACCAACAATGCACTTGAGGATTCATCTAAATAAAACACGGTCCACTGAGGAAGACCTCCTGGACAGCAGCAGACAACATCTTGTTCTGTTCTTATAACTGACTAAATCATTTTGAAAATGTTTTGATGCCTTACGTCCATATGTCACACAGGGCTGCACTGTGCGACCCCGCACTGAGGCACTGAGGTGGTGCAGTGTTGAAATTTCTGTTAGAAGTTTGCATGTTCCCTTTGTGCTTGTGTGGGTTTCCTCTTGACACTGACTCGACTTCTTCATATTATCCAAGAAGCTTATTAATCCTGACTCTCTAAATTGTGTTTGCCCTGGTGACCTCCTCTGATTCTTCCACATACTTTTACTCTTTTCTCTCTTGTTCTCTTTTGGATAAGAAGGACAGATGAATGTTTCTGTTCCTCTTTTTTATTGGTCTGTATGCAATTGTTGACTAAACTCAGTACATCCAGTTTAGCCAATCCAATAAATCATTTTCCTCTGCAGGTACTTTTTCAACCCTTTTCCTGATTAAATATGGAGGATCCTTTCGACTTCCGATAATTTTAAAATTGTCTTGTTTATGAAGAACAATGAGAAATGTTCTCACTGATGGAAGTAGGACAAAAGGGCCATACCTTCCTCAGGAATCGTCGACGATAGATGGTGTCTGGTTCTCCGTTTAATTAGCTTTCATTCTATGAAATATGCAGTGAGAACTGGTTTCCTCTGGGTAATCCTGTTTCCTCAGACATTCCCAAAAAACATGCACCGGATGTCTCTGAGTAAGACCCTTGGTCCCCACCTGTTTCATCAAGGCTAGAATATGCCAAGAACACCTGTAATATTGACGAAATACTCCAATAAAGATATTAATTGAATTAATGCTGTGATTGTTTAACTAACGCTATACAGTGGTTCTCTTCATATGTATATATAACACACTGAATAATTGATGTCTTTTGATGTCTTGAGGAAACCTCAACAATTTTAAAGAATACATCCAGATATGGAGGATGTTTTGATGCATTTTTAACACAAGTAGTTGTTATTAGTCAAATCAGTCCTCCTCCACTGTCAACAGAAGGACGGATGTCCAGTTTATCCACAGGGCTCTGTGACATATACTTGAATGTTAGGTTTTTCATACTTCCTGGAGGGATTGTTGGTTGTAGCAGGTCCATCTTGAATCTAAAAGGCGTTGAGACAGATGCACAGAATTAAGACTAGATGGAATCAACTCCATCTTTATCCTAAAGAAGTGGTTTAGAGAAGGAATGCATGTACAGGAATGTAGTAAAATGGTAAATGGTAGTTCGAATAGGGGGAGATGGGGTTTGTTCACAGGTTTTGCTTTTATTGGGATAAGACAAATTGAAGTATCATTTACAAATCGAATCTTTAAGGTTATACCATATACCATCCCCATTGTGGGGTTGGTTGTCACTACAATATTTGTATTTAATTTCAAAACAATGCAAAGACATAGAGAGTGAGGTTACTGCATGTGCTCATTTTCATGCTTTTTAGTAATTTTGAGTCACCTGAAATTAATGTTTCTGGAGGGGAAACTGGAATATTATACTCTAGCATTTTTGTCGGTATCATTTGCAAAATAAATTTTGGCATCAGGCGTCAGCGCTTCATGCAGAAATGTAACAAGTCCCTCTGCTTGGCCCTCCTGACCTGCCCCAGCACTCAGTGTTTGCCTCAGGTGAGACGTCTGGTGTCAAACGGTCCAACAGCAACAATCTGAGCTGTCATCACGGTGTGCGCCTGAAGGTGACCACTGTCTGAGAAGAGACGTTTAAAACCAGGCGCGTTGAGAGGCTGACCGACTTGCCTGCCAGCTCTAAAAAGTCTCATGTTCTGTTTTTACCTGCAGGTTATGATTTGATTAACAGTCTTTTTAAACAATTAGATTCAGGGTGAGAATGGGTTATAATTACAATTCTCAAAAAAAAAAAAATATTATCTGGCATTCATATGATCTTTGAGTGAATGAATGGTTTTGCTTGTTTTTGTTCTTGAGTTTTTTTGGGTTTTTATTGGAGGGTTATTTATTTATTTGTTTTTTTGTACTGTGATTTTGCTCCTGGAAAAACTGAACTTGAAACTTCCCTTCCTACAGATTATCTGTCTCATAGTTCCTCCATTCTCACCTTGATATGCACATATCACTTTTGTACTTGTTAGACTGAAGTGACTACACATATTTCATACCAAACATGGTGCCTCTTTGTTTTATTCTCATTCTCCTTCTCTGCGAGAGCTCGGGTAAGTAAGGACTTGTCTGCCTGTAAAAGACCTTACAATGCCCTTGTGAGATTCACAGTTGTGCTTCATTTGTACTTACTGTTGTTTTTGTAGTTAAACCCATACCCTTGACCTCTACCACCACTACCACTCCTTGGACAACTACAGCACGTAATTATTGTAATATAGTTTTTACACTATTTATGATATTTATTGTGTGTTTTTTGTGCACTTTGATTATAATATGGTGTTTTAAAGTCTTTTAATTGTTTACACAAACTACTCAGTATGCTGTTTTAAATTGCCCTGAAGGGATAAATAAAGTATTTTGAATTGGATTGAATTGAATAATTCTTTATGTTTATGATGGTTTGCCTAGAATATTATTATTATGATTGAACTCTGAACGTGTACAAAATGTAGCCATTTCTGTCATTTGGGTGACGATCGTAGGCAATAAAAAGCTCACCATGTGTAGATTTGATTCAACTCTTTTGAAATATTTCTCACATTGTCTGCGAGTCGACTGTTGTAACTGTTATGTTCATAGTTTTGCGTGTGAATTTCATTATTTTGAATAGTCTCCATCACATTTATGATAAAATAATTTCTGAAAATGTGTTTGAATTATAGATGGATTAATAGGCTTTTCATTCAGTTCGATAAATTTTTCTTTTTAAGAATTAAAAGAAAAAAATCAGACCAAATCAACCCTGAACATCTCTAACAGTTACCTTTAAAACCAATATTGTATTTGTTTGATTCTTAATTAGCTATGTTCAGTTTGCAACATCCTCGTTTCCCTCCTCCACAGGGTCAATCCCTGACATGTATGTAGAGGCCACACCAGACTACCCGGTGGCGGCAGGACAAATCGTCAGTCTCCACTGCATCACTGACTTGACACACTTCACCAACTGCTCTTGGAGACGCCTGTGTAATAACACCTGGCATGAAGTTGGCACCAACTGTTCAGAATTGATCCTCACTGAGCCGAAGCAAAGTGGGAAGTACTTGTGCTCTGGTAGGAGCCTCCTTGGTCAGAGAGACAGCAGGAGCCACACAGTCTATATCATCTCCATACAAACAACAGGTTGGTTGTCTGTGTTGATTTTGCTGCACGTCTATGTGACAAAAAGAGTGAATCCTCATGACACTGTTTCTCAATATGTTTGTCAATGTATTTTAATACATTTCCCTAGCAACTGTTACTGCAACATCACTTCACTTTCAACATCAGCACTAACCACAACACCACTGTGCTGCAGACCAACAGCGATAGTGACACATTAATTCAGAAATGAGATAATCCAACTAATTGTCTGAATCCTCGACTAACGTGAAAATCTTAATCAATGATCTAAAATCTCTTTTTTTCAGATGATGTATCATTGTGCCTTAATGTGACATTTAAGCTTCTGCTGGTTTCTGTGCTGTTTAGTGGGGGAGAAATTAGGAATAGCTGCCTTCATCGTCTCGCTTCTGACTTTTATCATCACCTTGGTTATTCTCTTGTGGATGTTCTGGGAAGGATTTGACCACAAGGCGACCACCTCCAACATTGCAGTCAACGGTAGGAAGCCCAGCCGAGCACTTCGAGCTGAGTCAGACGATGATAATACTTCCATTTTAATGTTTTCGAAATTTACTTTGACTTCTTCTGTTTGGGGTTTGTTTTTTTTTTCCAAAGGTGTTCCTGGACCTGGCATAGCATCAAAGTAAGTTATGACAAAAAAAAAAAATTGCACACGTTATTGAAATATTTTTAATGTTTGAACTTGATTCATCCTTTGACAATATTTCTTTGCACACTAGGGGAGGTTTGCCCAAGATGGAAAGTGAGACAGACGTGTACATGAATTACACAAACACCAACCAGGCCTACAGTGACCTGGATCCCAACCACATATCTGAGGACAACGTGTACTCGAGTCTGTCGTGAATGACGACACGACTGAAGGAGATGTGCAATAAGGAAGAGGACGGATGACCTAAAAAGAGCAATTTGTTTCACAGTAAAGTTAAGTCACGCTTTTTATGTTTAAACTGGTGACATCAGACATGTAAGGTTTATTTGTGTGTTAATATCCGGAAATTGTTTATATGTCCATTCTCCTCTTTGATAATGTTGTTTTTAGCTCTCGTTTAAACATTAATAAAGGAAGCTTCGTGAATTTAAAAAAAAAAAAAAAAAAAGTGACTTTATTTTCCAACATGACGTAATCACAAAAACAATGTTGGTACAAAAAAAAGGAAAAAAAAAAAAAAAACCTGGTCTACTGAATAACAAATATACATTATAAATCGTTTCTTGCCACTAGAATAAACTCTCAATAAAAACAAAGAACTGTGTAATACACCTGCAGCTAATAGCAGAACAATTATAAGTTTTGATTTTCTTTGCGAATTGGTGAAGCACAGGATTCACACAGATGCAGCATCACAATGTCGGATGCCGGAGGGGGAAAAGTAGCTCAAGCGTTATTACTTCTGTTCCCTGGTGTCACAGTACCGGATATAACTTACCAGGACAAAAAAAAAAAAAAAATGTTCTCAGAAGGTAGACAGCAATCTTATTACCACATATTTTACTGGTGTAATATCGAGCATGTGAAGTGTGAGCGTATGTGTATTTTACTACCTTACACCTAAAAGAGAGAGACATAAATTCTCTGAACAGATACATGGACCTCACGAATGTGGCAAGGGACATAATTTTGTGTGTATTTACAAAAAAACAAGTCTCAATTGTCCAACTTTTATTTTAGAGTCATCGTTTGTTTTTTTTGGGCTTCTGCTTGCAAAACTTCTGCTTTCTACTTCATGCTTCACACAGGAAGAGGTTTTAATTCTGATACAGCCTCCACATGTGTGAGACCGCACCTCGGGTGACTCAGCAGATGATGCCTAATGTGTGAAGCCACCAACACTTTTTCAAACTTTTACAAACTGTTTCAAAGCGGGTGTGGCAAATGCTTGTAAGTCACACAAGTAAAGATCTGTGCATTTTGTACGTTTTACAAATCTTTGTCTCCATCTTCTTTGCGGTGCTCGTTCTGAAATTTCTGGCTCTGAATCCTGCTGTCCACGTAGAGCTCCGAGAGAACTGTAGTCGAGCATCCATCCCCCTTTGACAGCTTTCTCAGTTGCTCCTTGATGAACCTCCTGAACCTCCTTGTGGAGAAAAAATAAATCACTGGATCCAAAATACAGTTGAGGCCCATGAGAACCAGAGTGATCTGATGCGCGTCGTTGAGTGCCTGGCGGGTGTCCGCGTCCCAGTCCACGTGGCCCCATCCCTCCGTGATCCGCAGCACCGCCAGGGTCCAGAAGCCTTGGAGTACATGGTGAGGCAGGAAGCACAGAACAAAAACACCAACCACTGCCAACAACATCTGTAGAGCTCTCCTTTTAACGCCTCTGGGTTTTTGCATAGACGTGGACATGGTCCTGTTGGATTTTCTTGATAAAGTCGTCGCAGACTGAAGTCCAGACTGTGGAGGATTTTGAGCGAGTAAAGCTCGTGCGATGAGGAGGTTGCACACCACCACAAGGAAAAACACAACAAAAAACATGCCAATTATCAAAAAGTGTGTGAGTGCCACTGTTTTCTTCTCAAAATCGGTTTCGTCCTGGTAGCCCTCGAAGCAGCGGGTGACATTGTCTATAGTCGTGTGGTCGATGTGGGTCCCTGGAGAGGCCAGATGAGGAACAGACATCGCCAGAGTGAATAACCAGATGACGACGCACACGATGATCCCGCGACGCCGGTGGTCTGAGGAGGCCATGTCCAGGGGCCGAGTGACAGCCCAGTACCGGTTGATGCTGATGGCTGTGAGGAAGAGGATGGTGCCGTAGGTGTTGATGAAAAAGAACGATCCCGTCAACCTGCACATGAAGTCACCAAAGATCCAGTTCCCGTGGCGATTGTAATAGCCAATCCAAAAGGGCAGGGCGCTGACAAAGAGGAGATCAGCGATCGTCAGGTTGGTCATGTAGATGCGGATTTCGCCCATGGCCTTGGCGTCACGGAGACAGCGTAGGACGAAGAGTACATAGAGGTTTGCAAAGACCCCGAGGATGAAGATGATGCTGTAAACCACGGGGAAGAGCACGTAGCGAAACTCAGAGTCCAGGAAGGTTGAGTTGTCAGTTGATGGGGGGGTCAGACGGGGCGTCGCCATCACATCAACGTGTTCAGTTGCTGCCGCCATTTCTGACTGTGAAACACAAATTATTTTAAAGTCAGCGTGACAACCATCACATGAACCTCTGATCAACATGAAGAAAACTCAGGTTAGAAAGGAACTTGTGCATTTATCTGTTCAAATGTATAGGCTAAGTTTCAATCAATTAATCAATCAATCAATTCATCCATCCAGACCTGGAGCCAATAACATGCCAAACACAAAGAGACAAACAATCACATGTTCATACATTCACACGTATGAGCAACCGAGGGTCAACAATTACCCTAACAAACATTTCTAGTAGAAATGTTAAACAAGCACCTGCACATGAACATGGACACCATGCAAACCTCACATAAGAGAAGCCCAAAGCTACTAAAGCAAGTGTTAAACACCACAATGCAGTTCATTTTCTTTCACTTGATTATTGTTCCATGTTTTGTCCTTTTAGAGTGATTCAAAAATGTTTTTCACCTTTGAATTTTCAAATTTAATAAATTTCAATAATTTTTTTTTTTTTATCAGTTTCCATTATGAACGTTTCGCTCAAGTTCACTTTTTGTTACATTTCTTTATGTTTTATCTTAGCTAATTCTGAAGCAAGATTGAAAAATGCTCTTTAAATGTGTTCGTTGCAAGAGCAACCATCTGTCAGTCAAATGAAACCGTGCATGCCTGCAGCTCTGAATTGGAATGAATGCAAAAGAACTTCTGAGATTCGACGCAAAATGCTGCATCAGATTCAAAATAGTCCAAAGACTGAAACCCGTGATCTTTCCTGAAAGAGAGGAGTCTCACAGAGCGAAAGTATAGCTCAATAACCTTATAATATCTGCCATGTTAGATTTGACCTTGTGAAGTGGATAAAGGAAATGAAGTAAGCACAAAACTTGGCAGTTTATCTTGTAGAGCTGTTAGTTTCGAAACACAGTTTCATTTAGTTTCATTTCACTCGGTTGTTTTATATCTGCCAAATAAATACATTTTTGTTTTTTAAAGTTCCCTTTCTTCTTATCTTTACATCTTCTCATGTGTGTTCTTCCTATTTTAGGCTTCCCTTTTTTTCATTTTGTTCTACCTGGCATGAATGGTGTGATCCTTTCATTGAATCAACCAACAAAACCTCTTTTATTCACTTCTTCTTGTTTGCTTGAACACTTTCTGAAGCCTTGACACACTGGAGGTTATCATCGGTCCATTTCACAGAGTTCAATGCAAAACTTTTTTCTCATTTGCAGTCAGTGATACAAAAGGTTCTGTACAGTTTGAATGCAATCGTATAATATTTGAAACAATATATAAACGTATATTACACACTGATGCACCTTCTCCTTATTTGCTTTTAGCTCTGATGTCGGTTTTGGCAACACATATATGTCAACAAATATGTGTCACTTCCTTTATGGCTCCTGAGTCCCGTCATCTCTCTCTGGCACCTGCCCGGTTCATTATCACACTTCAAACATCATCCTTTGCTCATGTAAACTTGATGTCTTGACAAATGTTGAATGGCTGACTTCAGCTGACTTCAGCAACACTTTATAATAGAGGAGGATTCCGTTTCTTTAAAACAGAGAGACGCTGAGGTGTGTTATTATTTTTATTGCTTCACCTGCAGTTTAAGCAAAACTATTGAAATAAAACTATTACAATTTTTAGTTCAATGCTGCAACTTCAGATTGGAGAGTGTGGCGTGTGTTGTTTTTTAAACTAATGTTGCTTTAGCGGGTCTTAAATAACATGTTGGATGCTGTGTAACGCAAAAAGATGTAACGAGATTTCCAAACTCTATTGAGAATAAATCTCACAAACCACACGAAAAATGAAAATGAAAAAAGAAATAAGTGGGAGATAAAATGATGAATTATTTGATGAAATCACACATTTGTAATACTGAATTTGTTGTGTGAAATAGACATTATTAATCGTAAAAAGAGATTTAGTGCCATGCCATAGAAGTACAGCAAACATGAAATTTAATGAATCTTGTTAACAAAGTACAGCTGTTTAACAATATTCTTATAATATCTTACAATGGGGGGAATAAAAATAACATTTGAAAATCTCAAATTCAAGCAAAAAGCTTATCCGCACACACTTCAAATCCCCAGTACTAGATAGTAATCCTGAAATAAAGTATCTGCACACTTCAGATATCACCTTGACTGTGGAGTCTTATCAAAAAGGGCAACATGTCATTCATATAGTACAATATATTACATGAAGAGGATAAACTTTACTGTAAATAAACGTGTTTGTTCAACATGCAAATCATTAAAGCCGAGAGAACCGCACCCTGCAGGAAATTAACCATATAAATCTGGATTTTAATACTGTTAAACACTACCACCAGCTCCAAAAAGGTTCAGCTGTGGTGGTTTCTCTGGGGATGTGTGTCAACCAGATAAAGACGCATTCCAGACATGAGGAAGAAAAAAAAAAGCAAGGAGGGAAGCTATATTAAAAAAAAAAAAAAAAAAGAAGAAGCAAAAGCAGTTCTTACCATGTTTCTCTCTTTAGACTTGCTGAAACCTGGTAGTCTGTAAGGGCACATAGGGAAATGAATGTAAAATGACTTTAAAACACTTTAATGTCAGAATAAAGATATTGAAATACATGTTATGCAATCAGGTCACTTCCAAAGTGGTGTAAAACTGAGAAAAAAATCCCACATATCAATAGGTGTTATTCATCCTTAAAGATTGATTCTGTAATATACTCCATACTGCTGATTATCTTTGAGTGCTTTGTGTTCAAGCACGTTTTTTTTATGTATACAATACTTTTGTGAAAGATGAATGCATTTCTGACTAGAAAGAGGAGATGATACGGCCAAACATTTTATTGTTCATGCTTTTATAAAACATTATACAACTTTGTTCCCCTCTATTCTTGTATTTCCTTCCATTTACCGTTGCTTGTTTAAAAAAAAGCATAAAATAAGGCAGAAGTTACAGACTGGCAGGAAAATGAATAAACAATAAACGAGGCAAAGACAATAGCATGCTGTAAATTAAACATGCACGTCATTTACTATTTGTTTTTAAAGTGGCTTCATCACATATCTTTAGAAGTGACAGCTAGACCATAATACAAACAAATTTTGTGTTATGAATGAGTTGGATTATAAAAATGTTATTTTTATACAGTAAATGCCTTTATGATAGATTCATAGATTGTAATTATTGGTTGTATAAAAAAAAGTCAGTAAATAATAAATGGCTATAATTTAGTTTTGAAGTTCCACTTCTTTTCTTTTTCTTTTGTGATACAAGAAAAATCTTTAATGGCGGAAATCAGGATTTATGTTGTTGTATTCAACTTAAAAAAAGAGAGATAATGTAAAGAAAGAAAAAGAAAAGCACCAGAAACTACAAAGTAAGTCATAGCAGCTATAAAACAACTTAGATGGAATAATAAAAACACAAGTCATATTAGAGTTAAAATAGACATATTTGCTAAAAGGCAACTTAAAAGTTGAACCAGCTATACAAATCATTACAATGTACTAACACAAAATATTTAAATGTTCAGTCAAAACTACTAAATGAAATGGCTATAAAGGTAAAACATCTAAAAGGGAAAAAAAAATACAAAAACCATATCAAATGTCCAGCTGTATTCAAAACTGTATTTATGAAACTGCATAAATTCACCATAATTGCTACAGTTTTAGTAAATATAACAAAATCATATATGCATCTTTATGAGCTGTGTTGCCATCATCGTTTTAAAGGTTAATCCCATTGGTTGGGTATACCTGTTCCACATTAGGAGAACCACAGAGCAAGAAGAAGAACAAGAAGAAGAACAAGAAGAAGAACAAGAAGAACAAGAACAAGAAGAGACATTAAACTACGTGAAGCATAAAAACTTACCAGAATGATTAACTCCCTTTAAAAATCCTTCTGAATGCAAACACAGGGTGTGTGTGTGTGTGTACGTGTGTGTCAAGACAGACAAAGTGGTTCAGCGTTCAAGACAGAGGAGGGGTGAACGTCTCACAGTGTTTTCAGGAAACTCCTCCATGATGTAAGAGATTTCTTCACTTTCATATCGTCATCTCAGTCAAATCAAAAGAAAACTTCCAGCTTGTTACATTCTTGGCATTCTAATCTCTTTCTGTGGTCTGAGTCTTTATAAGACTGTACCTTGCAGGAAATTGAGGCAATTTTCAGAAAATCAGGGATTTTAAACCTCTTAAAATACAAGTGTTTACCAGTAAATTAGCCTAAATATGTAACTTATCTACTATCTTGAACTGTTGTTCATATATTAATCAGCTGTTGTTTTAGGATGTTGAAAGGAAACAGGTGGCAAAAAAATTATGCTTGTTGTGAAACTCAAAGCAGAAGGCTTCTTCAAATGTGAAAGGAAAAGAAAAGAAGGTTTGAACCCTGATAAGTAGTAGAGACAAGCCTCAACAGGAGTTGGGATGCACACAGGCATGTAAGCATGGGCAATGGGGAGAGAAGGAGGCTCAGGTGGCAACAATCAAGGGTAATCCAGGGAGCAAGAGTACACATAGAAATAAGCAGGAAACATGAAACTGCACATAAACTATACTGGTTCATACAGCTTAGTATAGGATGCTGAATCCAATCTGTTAATTTTAACTTCAGTCGTGTTTTTAACAATTTATTGTCTATTATTTAGCTTTCTTTTTCAGTTACCCCACCGAGAAGTTTAATGTAAATCCCCTTGGCTTACCATGTGTCCAAATAGAGCTTTATGTATAGACTTTCCTCGTCTCTGATCATTAAAAAAAACACATCAAATCCCCCACAAGTTTCAACTTGACTCAACACCATCTTCTTTTTTCTCACAAAATTCAGATCAAAGTCTTTTCAACTTTGTAGGCAGTTGCTTGGTTTTCCTGTTTAGCTCCCACATGATGACTGATTTATTGACAGTCAGGTATCTGATATAGCAGGTTTTCTGACTCATCAGTGTCTGCTGATGGGAACTGTTCGTCAGGATGATGGAAATAATCGGCTTGTATAAAAACAGATTGGATTGATGTTTAATCCAATATTATTTGCCTGATTTCATTGTTTCTTTTGTATGTGAACACTGCTCATCAGATTTGTGTGTATACATTTTGTACCTGGTAGAGGTTTTTTAAAGGACACATCACTGACATCCAATAATCAGGTATCCGATTGCGGAAATTCCGGATGCAACCAGTGTTGACTGATGTTGACTATACTAAAGTTGAATCACATTTCAACACACACAAATTATTGCCTCACGTTTGTGCTTCCTGGTTATTAGGGGCCTCGGCCTGGAAAGCCAGGACCCTATTGTTTTTGCTGTGTTTATTATTATTATTATTATTATTATTATTATTATTATTATTGTTTCTTTTTCCACCATGCCAGGGACTCAAACCCAAATTTGACCTCCTAAACACGCTCCAAAAGTCACCAAATTTGGCACGCTCATCAGGACGGGTGAATTATTTCAGAAAATGTAAACATTAACCCCCACAGTTCCAAATGTGCTCTATTGCGCCACCTAGAAACACTAAGACGGCCACCACGCCCCGTAGGAATGTCGTAGGGAGATCAAACTAAAACTCATTTGATCCTCTTGTACCGGCTTCAATACACAATTAAATGACAGTGGAGACCCATCTGTTCAAAACTGCAGCAAAACATTTTTGAGTTATGGAGTGGTTTCCGTTTAATTACACCTCAAAGTTGGGAAAGCCGAAGGCCCCTGTGTGCCTCCTCTCATTAAAAACCCACTTTACATCCCCTAAACATGCTCACAAATTCACCCAATTTGCCACCCTCATCAGGACTGGTGAATTATTTCAGAAAATGTAAACATTAACCCCAACAGTGCCAAATGTGCTTTGTAGCACTTTCTCGAAACACTAAAACAGCCACCACGCTCTGTAGGAATGTCCTAGGGAGATCAGACCACAACTCATTTGTTCTTCTCATCATAATAGTCCAAAACTGCTTCTAAATAAAATCCCTTTGTTAAAATTACAACATAAATGTGTGTTGACCACACAGGAGGATGTCCAGAGGTTCTCCAAGATCAGGACTTCATTGGGTTCATCTTAGAGTTATCAAATAATTAATGCTTCACAAAAGAGAGAAAATGAAAATTATTTGGCATGGTTTACTATCTCATTAAAACTAGAAGAGGGGCTATGTGGAACTTATTTTGGAATCAGCAGGTATTGATTGGTATTAAAGCAAAGCGGAAAAGGTTGTCCGTGCACTATACAGCAATCATATTCTATAGACCCGATCAGCTTCTAAGCTGTTTTACTAATTCAGCGTAAAGACAGAAACAATCGGCTGGGGCAGGAGACATCTTGGACAGGTAACCACTCCATCAGTGAAAAAAATGTGAGAAACTCACAATTTGCATCCACAGTGAAAACCTATATGCATATAAGAAAAACCTGCAAAACCTGCACAGAAAAGGCCTGATGACCACTCTCAAACTTGGGATAGTTATGAGATAAGAACACTAACCTCTACTCCACCTTGAAGCACTTTGTGTGTTTAACTAATCAAGATCTATATATGGTTCGTGCTGCATCAGTTAGTGTGGCCTACAGTCCCATCAGACTCTGTGGTTTATGTAAAATTGTAACATTTGTTCATACAAGTGAAGACTTAGCATGACATTTTTACACTAACTTGCCATCAATTGCATTACATAGTCTGTATGACCAACTGGCCAATTTCCCCAAAAAATAATACATTATTTGTTTCACAGGCTATGAGGGAAGAAATAATTTCAACCATATGGGAACCTCCTATAGATATAAATGCTCCATATTCACAGTATCAAATCAATAATTATTTAGAAGCCATAATTCAGATATGTTCCTCTCCTCTGGTGGCAATATTTATACTTCTGTGGCCCTCACAATGATTACAGTTGCTCATCCTTGGTCAATATGCACATACAAATCGACCCCAATAACAAATGATTTTCTTTCATTAGATTTTAGTCGCTTAAACACACCACCTGACTATCGCAAATCTGACAACATCTAGGGTACCTGAGAGCATCCTGGTTAATGAAGCAGAATTGATCTTTGCTTTCCTCTAGTTTTGTCCAATCACAGAAGAGAAAAAATGTAGACGTGAGTTTGATCTGTAGTTTTGCACAGACTCGACCAGCAGATGGTGCACTTTGTACTCCACGGCAAATATAACGCGTAAGGGTTATTTTTCTTTATTGATGCTGGAAATTGCAAACTTTGTCGGTATGAATGCCATGTTTGGAGACCGGAAAACACATGTAATGGGCGGACTGCATTTTACATGAGTGTGCAAGAGTGGAGAAAGTGTGATTTGGTGAAGCAACATCCACGCAGTCACAGCGCCTGTGTGCGCGCAGGCGGCTCCACACGATACAGTGAGTCCGCACATCACTCTGGAGAAGGAGCGCAGAGGCAGCTGTTCTCCGACATGGCTAAAGAAGGTGCAGATATGACAGAGGAGACGGAGTACATGATAGACAGGAACGTGGGAAAAGAAGCGGAGAACCCGGAGTCGCCTGGCAATACCAAAGAAATGCGAGCGGTGGTCCTGGCAGGTTTCGGAGGTCTGAACAAACTCAGGGTGATCAAGAAGGCAATGCCTGAGCCCCAGGAAGGTGAAGTGAAGATCCGCGTCAAAGCATGGTAAATACTCTTGTTATCCTCCACAATTAGATACTCGCGTGTTTTTTTATGTTTGTTTGTTTTTTTAGCCTCCTTTTCTCTGCAAAGCTAGAATGTATTTCAGATCAACATCTCACTGAGCGGAATGCAGTCGTGAAGCCAACAGGTCCTTTCTAGTGCAGGATACTCGCTCATGACAACAAGCAAAACTGCTGTCAGCAATTTCCCCAATCAGTCGTTTTAAATCAGTTTCTGCTTTTATAAGTCTGAAACCTCCCAGATCAGGTCGTTTCGCTCCAGGTTGTAGCCGAGACAACAGCTTTGGCAAACTCCCATTAGATAAATTAAAGTGTACTTCGTTATATTCAAAGGAGAGTATTTGCTGAATGTGGCCTTGGACCCACAGACGAAAATCCTGTGACTCACTGCTGATAATAATAGAAAACCATCGAACTCCCCGAATCCCCCCCCCACAGCTTTTCAGAGATTTGATAGAGATTTGACAGTTTTTAGAGATGGTTTCATTAACGATAATGCACTTTATTGATGTTACTAATTACTGACGTCCTAAATATTTTTTGTTGCAGTGGCTTGAATTTCCTGGATTTGATGGTCCGTCTGGGCACTATTGATAATCCTCCTAAGCCCCCCATTGTCCCTGGATTTGAATGCTCTGGAATAGTCGAATCAGTGGGTGAAAACACGAAGGGATTTGAGGTTAGTAAATTTATCAGTTGTTTATGAGGTGATCATATCTGAGTAAATGCTGCTACAGAATCCAAATCAATGTAACTGCAGCTAATGCAGATTTAAATGTGTGTGTAACAATGCAGACGGGCTAATCCATACGTTTAAATACCATCCCCCTGGTGCCACACATGATTTGTTTCACATGACTGTGTGCTTGTTATGCTGCAACTCTTAACATTTCTCTTTCAGATAGGTGACAGAGTTATGGCCTTTGTGAATTACAATGCCTGGGCAGAGGTGGTGTGCGCACCAGTGGATTTTGTCTTCAAGATGCCAGATGAGATGACTTTTGCTGAGGCGGCGGCGTTCTCGCTGAACTTTGTGGCTGCCTATATGATGCTCTTTGAGGTCGCCAATCTGCGAGAAGGGATGTCAGTTTTGGTTCATTCAGCTGGAGGTGGTGTAGTAAGTCCTTTTCTTTTATTACTACAGTGCTTCTCAACTCAGATGACTGGCTCATTATCGGGCCTCTGCAGTGCCTGATTATGACTCAGTCATTTGAATCAGGTGTGCTGGAATCAAAGAGCCATTTAACACATGCCGATGGGTGATATATGAGGAGTAGGATTCAAAAGCACCTAACCACCAAAAAGTAAGTTTAGTTGATTCATTGAACTCCCCTTGAAAGCTATAATGGCACACACAAATGGAACAAGTTTGTTTTCAATAATTGCTTGATCGTCTTGTTTATTTAATTGCAACCAGGGGTGGAACTACCTTTTGTGCTCATAATGTGATTGGCAACCCTGTTTGCCTCCGTTGTCATTGCTTCGAAGTCATGTCATTGGGTGCTTCCAAATAGTCCCTATTATCTCTTGCCTATCCACTTTTCCTTAACCCCTAGGATGATGTTACTGGGCTAAGTAAAGATGGTAGGAGACTTCCTAAAGGAGTTGGCGAAAGCACTTCCTAACAACAACATCAAACTAATTTTTTGCAAAAGTTACCTAATCAACAATGTCAGTCTTTCAGAGGGTATTACTTCTGTCTCAGTGAATTCTGGTGCTTTTGGAGATGCATTTGAATTATCTGTGCTATCGTGCTTTGATACATTGTAGTTTCTGTTGTTATATCCAGGGTCAAGCCATTGCTCAGCTGTGCTCCACCGTGTCTAATGTCACAGTGTTTGGAACTGCGTCGTGTTTCAAACACGCAGCCATCAGAGACTCGGTGACTCACCTCTTTGACAGAAATGTCGACTACTTACAAGAAATCAAAAAGTAAGTCGGTCGATGCGTTTGTATAACTGATGTGCTGCTGAGGACTATTTGCTTAGTTTTTATTGATACACTTTTGCAACATTGATTGGAGGCATTGCAGGGTCATGTCTGCTGTAGCCTGTTGCACGTATGAACTAATGCGATAATGTGGACTCTGCTGAGAAGAGAGGGCAGAATGACGATGCAGATGTTACCGGTTGCCTCGTTTGGTCTTGCGTGGCAGCGGTCCCCATGGCAACGCACAGCTCATCTCTCAGAGCAGCAGCATGTTGTTGGGTGGAGGTTGCTGCACCAGCAACGTGGAACAACTGAATCAATTAGGGCCAACTACTGCTAACTCCTGGCAGTCAACTGCCAGCGCTGCCACATTGCCAGTTTAGTAGCACTGCATGAGAGTTGATTTGCAATATCCCAAAGATTCACTGAACTCACGCATTGGAAGTTTAAATTTCTCTAAACCTTTTCGCTGTTTTTAGTAACTTCATCCCCACACGTCTTCCTACGCTCAACAGAGCTTCACCACTAATTTACTGTTATTTCTGCTGGCAGTATACCAGGATGATTGTACTATATGAATATGTACTGCATATTTGCATGCTGTCTTTGTCAGATTATAATTATACATCAGAATTAAAATAGCTTCTTTTGTAATTGATGTTTCATGGATTCTGCCTACATATCAGCTGTGGTAGTGGATTAATATGCCTTTCATCTCTTGGGCCCACACATTCTTCCCAGGATCAAGCCCAAAGTACAATTAAATTAGTCTTTTAACAAAAGGCAAAAACTATGGGAATCAAAAGACCACCAATCAGTTCAGCCAAGCAGGTGTTCAAGGCCATACGGCAGAAAGTAAGACATTATGAAAGTAACACGCCAGTCATTCTTTTACATCTGCTTATTTTTAATGATTCACATTATGGAAAACTTTTTTTTTGTCTGATTCCTTCTGGATGCTGTAAAACCACATAATTGTCAATGCAGAGTGACTTATGGATAAGAAGTAATGTACGTACTGCAAAACATTAAATTGTGGTAAAGGAGAAACTAAAGAAAAATATGAGCTATGTACTGCAGCTTCTTCTCAGAGCAACACCCAAGAGAGCTGATGCTGATATCTTATGAATGCATCATTAGACAAAGCATGAAGCTGATTCGGGGTATGAATCACAGTCTGGTTATATGAACTTTTCGAATATACTTTTAGTTTTTTACTTTAAGGCTCAAACAAAGGGACATACTGTTACTGCAAATGCACAGCAAATTATTTGGCACTTGCGAAGATTTAAATCTAAGCTTTAGGCATAGATAATTTGGCTTTTAAAGTTATTTACTTATTTCTAGTTTCAATTGATTTTACAGTATGATCTTGAATCTAGATTTAGAAATCTTTTTTCAAGACTTCTTGTCAAGTAATATTTATTTGCTGCATGGACCGATGATATCTTAACTTTCTTCTCAAATTAATTTTTTATCTTATTTGCGGTGCCCTTTTTTGCAGTGTGCAAGGTGTTTGTGTTTGATTTGACAACTCGTATCTATTTTTAGACATTCATAATGAATGTATATAGCTGAGCTTTAAATGATTAACAATTTAGTGAAGAACATATGGGCATTATTATTGGTGGGTTTTTTTTTTTACATAGATTACTTGGCTAGTTCTCTAAAATGTGAAAAACATTATTCACAGTTTCATGAACATTGTTTATCTTTGAATCTATCTAATGTATCTATTTAGAGGTTTTTTTTTGTTTTTTTAAATTCCAAACCATTTTCTGTTTTTTGTGTGTGTCTTAGATGTTTTGTTTTGTTTTGTTTTCTCTTGAAGACATCTTCACAACTTAAATTTTGAATTTCTGTCCATGACCAAATCAATATATGGAGCATTTCATAATCAAAACAACAAAACTCTTTGGAGGTTCTTTACTGTTTCAGTTTGTTCACTGTGTCTAGCTCTTGATTTACTAAACATGGTATCTGAATGTCTTGATCTTTTTTTTGTCATTTTTATTTACAGGGCAAGTAATTGAAAGTCAAACTATCTGCTTATTAATCACTACCAGTAATAGCCATTAGCTCACCCTTAAGTAAATCAAAAACTGTACACATTTACCTTTTGCTTTGCCTCTGATGCTTCAGGATTTCTCCAGAAGGAGTGGACATTGTGTTGGATTGTCTGTGTGGGGAGAACACGGGGAAAGGTCTGAGTCTGCTGAAGCCTCTGGGAACTTACGTGCTGTATGGTGAGGAAAGAAACACTAATGCCTTTGATGTGTTGCTGCCAAATTTGTTGAATCAATGTAGAGCTTCAACACATATAAGCCTAATGTGAAAATTACTGCATCAACCCTTGTTCAAATCCGTGGTTGAGTCATGGGTATAGAGATATTTAACACTTTGTAAAGCAAAACTGGATTTGAGGTTATATTAAGCTAAGGCGTCATTGAAGAGAATGACAGGCTGGCGTTGATAATCTCAGAGAACTTTCTATTGTTTAAAACTGGTTTTCATAATACAAGTGCTTCATACATTCATGTGTTGGCAGCAGGGATGGTATGTGAATAAGATCCGGTCCAGAGCTTAAAAATGAACTGTATTGTCTTTCACAGCTACCACTCTTGTCTGGACACACTTGATTATTTAACTTCCCGTCAAGATTCATGAATCAAATATCAGCATTAGACTGATTAATTAGTTGTTGCAACACTGACAATGTATAAATGACATGCTTTCATAGATTTAAGGGTCGAAAGGTGCCAACTTCCCACCTTTTCCTTCATGCTTCATGGCTGCCTGTTCTGCCCAGCATACAAAACTCTTTTTATTTTTGTTTTTTCAGGCGCGTCAAACATGGTAACTGGGGAAACAAAGAGTTTCTTCAGCTTTGCAAAATCTGTGAGTGAGAGAAGCAGCCTGTCATCAATATTTGAAGGAAATGGTGTCCTGTTACCACCCAGCCAGCATTCTATAGAAAATTCAATGCGTAAACAAATGACTCACTGATATGTTTTTGTTCTTCTATTTTTCTCCAGTGGTGGCAGGTGGAGAAAGTGAATCCTATCAAACTATATGAGGAGAACAAAGTCATAGCTGGATTTTCGCTGCTCAACCTCCTCTTTAAACAAGGGAGATGTAGTCTGGTAAAATCAGTCATGGACAAACTGTTGAGTCTCTATGAGCAAAAGAAGATCAAGCCTGTGGTGGACTCGCTCTGGGCGCTGGAGGAGGTAAGAGGCTGGGCTGAGCAGACGATAAGACAGGGAGGTCAGTGATGATCAAATTAGACATGATCTTATTACCGCTGCAACATCATTTGACTTTCCATGGAAGGTGCCATGATTCATGCAAATATCCAGGAGCAGTGAATTTAATCTGTTGTTTGTTTGTCACTGCTGTGGACAGTGTCAGCTTTTCTTGGACATTCTTCAACAGATGACAGGTTGGTTGAATCTTCCTGTTCCACAATTATTTTGCCACCCACACAATAACCCAACAGGCTATACGTCAGCCACGTCACTGTTGATTCCTACAGACTCTTAAAGTCTCTGTTGAACTGGTTATTCCATCTCTGGAGAGTGTTTTGTACAGCAGATGCACAACCCACTCTAATCAGGATCAGTGTATAGGTTATCGTTGGAAACGCACACATACAGTAACTGCATCATTTGCCATCTCCCATTACGTTTGTTCAGGTGGACGTCACTCGCTGCAACATGTCGTTTAGAGCAGGTAGAGATGGCAGTAAACAGTTGATTCCTGGTTGTGGTGTATCTCATTAGTTATGGTCTTTTCACAAAGATCACCAAAAATATTTTTTTAGGAAAACGTGTACCATGTCGAGCATTTTTCATTTCAGTTATCTCGACGGTTGTTTTACTTCACAGTTAAAACATGATCCATATTTCATGTTGTAAGTAAGCATTGAGGTTAATGAAAAAAATTTGAATCACATTAATGCACATGATGCAACAGTCCGACTTTTCTTTTTTACACTGTGTGTTGTTTGGACTTTTACCATTCCTGTTCACGACTTGCACAGCTGAAAATAGCCTATTAAGATAAACAAACTGCAATGATGCAGAATGTTTTGCAAGTCAGAAAATATGTATCTTTCTTTGCTTTGCTGTGCATCCATGGCTGTGTTTTGATGCCTGTTTGCCAGCAAGTGTAGAAAGCTCGCTTGGAAAATCATAACTTAATTTCACTCGTTTCTTGTATTTGTTTAGTAGTGGATGACAGCAGCATGGCAAAATGTTATATTATCTGCATCTTTTATTTTATTTCTTTTATTTTCTTTTTTGTTCTTGTCATGAGCACTTTAACAGCAGCTTATCAAAACCATGTAACATGCTGCTTCCTTGAGGGAGATGTATTATTATTGAGCAGAATTCAGGTCAATTTATGGCTCGCGTTTAACACGACAGTCCCTCTTTTTCATCTGAAAAAATACTTGCCCACCCCTGGTTTTAAGCCTCTTCATCATTGTTTATGGAGACGGACTATGGAGAGACACAGATGTTGGGTGACCGAGCATAAAATACAACAATGAGATTGTTGTATCAATGTATCTTAAGTGTTGTGCAAGAGTAAACTCCTTGAAGGTCTGTGCTTTCTGGGTAGTGTAGTGGTTTCATTGCTGTAATGCAGGTTTGTGCCCTTGCGTAAAAACAATAATAATAATTTAAAAAAAAAAACAGATTCTTCTGTCCTAGCAAAGCTGTAGCTGAGCTGATATGCATGGACTTTATACTATGGCACTTTAATTCAAATTCCAGTCACAAAGTTTAATTAGAAGTTGAATGTTTTTCCTTGGGATTTCTTTTAACTCGTAAGAATTTGAATAAATGCAGAGTCAATGAAAGCAGTACGTCACAGGAAAAATGACAAGTAATTCTCAGTGAGAGATATTAATGAAATCATCGCTTCCTTCAGATTTTTATTTCTCATGGGAAACTTCCCATGTTCTGTTGTCATTAAACTTTGGCAAGTTGCTTCGGCTATTCACTGGAGCCACTGCCCATGAAGAATCTCATTAGAGCATAGCGTGGGATGTAGTGTCACGGGCAGAGCAAGCTTCACTTCTTTATTTGCCTGTAAGGAGAATTCAGATGGTGTTAGTTGACCTGCTGACTACGAAAATCTTTTGTGTTGGAATTTATGTGTGTCTGGATCTGAGTGAAGTTAGATTGTCTTACAAGCGAGTTGCTCTACTAATAAAAATATAACTTTTTATTCCAATCACTTAGATTACATATCATTTTGAATACAGAAGAAATTGGGGTACATTTGCATATTAATGCAGTGAATATAAGGACCTAATGCTCCCAAAATATACGAGGAAATAACCCCCTCCTTTGTGTACACGGAAACAAATTGCTGTACAAACTCCTGACCTAATTTTGCTCTTGGCTTGATTTTTGCTGAATTGTTGGGTGGCTTGAGTGTTTGTGACACAATAGGCTCAACACAAAGTGGAACACATTAATTTGTGTCTGTGTGGACAAAAAACAAGAGCGAGTTGTATCATACAGAGTTGTTTTCTGGTAAAGTGTCAATCCAGTAGGTCTAGAGATTGAGAATGCTGTTTGACATGTCATAATATAGCCTCATTTGCAATATTTTTTTCAATTTAAAGCACTCAATTAGAAAACTCCAACTCAAACGTTTTATTACAATATTATCCTACTAGATGGCGACATAGAGCCAAAAAAGAAGTAAACGGTGAGACACATGTTCTATTAATGTGAAGTATATGGGTGAGACTATATATATATATATATATGTATATGGGTCCATGGAATTGGTCTCATTATACAAACATTTTTGTTAAAGTGAGTCAACAGCATGCTGTTGTTCTTCTTTCCTATGAAAAATCTATGAATTCTAAAATTTAAATATGCAAGTGTTCTACATCTTTTTTAGTTCATCGGTGTATTCACATAAATATAAACCAGACAAACTTTCGATTTACCCTGGTGGCATAATTGGTCATGATGGCAGATTTAGGGGTGAATGCAGTGAAGAAGTGAAGCAAAAACACAACTCCAGTCCAACTGTTACTCCAGCGCTTTGCTTGTACAAATCAGGCTGCAGCTGATTTCTGTTGAATTGAATTTCACACTTTTTTGACCCTAGAATCAATCTGTCAGAAAACATTATTTCAAAAGATGATGTTTGTTAAATTGAACATATGCTATGAGTAGGTGTTTTGACTGAAAACCTGGTAGTGAAATTCTCACTGTCTTCCCTCACAAATTGTTCACAAAGGAGGTAAAAAGCTTGGGTATCCTGACAGAAATAATATGATAAACTATACAATCTATAGGAATGTTAGAGCTAACTTACAACAGAGGTTTTCAAAGTGTGTAAGGAACTACACAACTCTCACTTATGGAGATGCTTTGTCTGACATTAAGTCATTCAGTAATATATTTTGGTTAAATGCTGGACTTGCTTTGGTTGTTTTTATAATTGTATATAACCGTTATACCCTCATAATTTTTTCAAAATCATGATTTTTTCTGTACAAGTAAAATGAAAAACGGATTCTGAGAAAAAAAGTACATGGCTTGCACCTCACTTTCAAAAAAAGCTATACAATATCCCATTCAGACTCTTCAGAGCTGTAGGAGAATAGTAAGTGCTTTTTTTAAAGACTTGAAAAATATTTGTCATTCATATAAGATGTTTATTATTAGAGTGCACTTCAAGCTTGCGGATGGTTAATTCATTCTCTAATGTGTAGTTTATACTGTTCATTCTCTAATGTGTAGTTTATACTGTTCCTACAATCAGAAATGAAGTGAAGCTGGTATGCATATCATAAAGTGCTTTTGTGATGTCAAACACCTCATAGCATCAATGCTGAGTAAATGATGCTGACTCACTCTGCTATTTCTCAGTGTGAGCTTATATTATTGCTGTTCAGAGAAAGTAGCCTTGTGTGATTAATAACCATGAAAAAACTGAGGGTTTTTTTTAAGCTTCTAGTTTAAACTACATTGAATAAAGTTATTTTAGTGATAGATTTACTAATTTAACCAAAATATGTTCACCATGAATAATGCATGGTGGAGTTTTTGCTTGCTTGATTGATTGATTGATTTTATTTATTTTATGATTTCCTCAGTTGTTAAAATTACTTGATATTGTGTTTTCTTCTCAGGTCAAAGAGGCCATGCAGAGAATTCATGACAGAGGAAACATAGGAAAGCTCATACTGGATGTTGAAAAGTCTCCCACCCCTCTGGTAACAACAATTCCAACTGTTTGTTTTTCCCTCCAGAACATTTCTATCAATGAACAGAAATATTGCAGCTCATCCGGAAAGCATTCGCAGTGCTTCACTTTTCCCATATTTTGTTATGTTAGAGGCCTTAATACCCCATCATGAGGTAAAGTTGATCAAAACTTGTATTTATTATTGACAATTCCTTTGCACTCTGACATGCTCTGTCAATTGTGGGACCATGATACTGAAGTTATCACAGATGGACTCCAATCAAGCTGTAAAAACATCAACATGTATTTTTCAGACTATAAGTGGCTGATTGATTGAGCTTGAAGGAACTTTGTTACATGCCGCTTTGCTTCTTGAAATGAAAATCTTAAAATGTTATATCAATCAAATTAATATCCACAGTGATCCACAGTTAGTTTCACTGTATTTTATGTAGCATTCATTCAAGATGATTCAAATCAATTATTAACTACTTTTATGATTAATTGGTCTCCATTGTTCAATCTGAATGCCAGTTGTAATTAATGCTGATGACAATAAACCAAAATAAATGATTTCCTCTTCCTGACAATAATTATCCATTGCATGTAGGTGACAAGAGGAAAATAATGATTAAATTAAACAGAAAGTGTAAAATTCCCAACAAATGATAAATCAAACATTTCCTGCTGATCACTATCCCGACGTCTATGTAAAGATTATTTTGCACAAGACCTTATGAGTGTAATGTATGAGAAGGTTTAGGAGTGGCATCATGAAATATACAGATCAAAAACTGGCTGACCTGCAGAGTAGTATTTGTTATTAATAGAAAATACATATATTGCAGCACATTCCAGATCATATCGGGGTCATCAGTGGTCACTGAATGGGATTCACTCATTTTATAGCACTGGTTTCCATGGTGATCTCAACATTTTGTCTTGACAAAGTGCTTGATGCTCATTCTGAGAGATGACCCTGTATACAGCAGCCCATCACCACATTCCCTGCATTGTCAAATGTCAGCTCACTTTTATGTGTGTATTCCATACGAAGAGCTCTGTAAAAGGCGATTGATGGCCGGAAAATGTGTTTCCCACTAGATGGCCAGTGACAGCACGGAAACCAGCGAAGCAGGAGAAGAGGAAGAGGAGCCTGAGGGAGACAACGACAGCAAGGAGCGAATGCCTTTCATCCATTAGACCCAATGAAACCTTCTGCCACACCCCGAGAACGTGAAGACGCTGCACAGATTCAGTGCGGAGAAACACAACCACACACACACACAAGAGTACATGTGTATGCACGCGCTGTATGCATGACTGTAGGTGTGTATGTGCCTTCTGTGTGTCACCTGTTGTCTATCAATTGATTAGTCGAGCAAAGCACAGACATGGCATGTCTGAACAAATGTGTTTGACACCAAGTAGAAGAACCATTTTCAGAAAAGTGTTAGGCTTTACTGAAGTAGGAAGTGGCATCATGGGAACCACTCTTGCAAAGATCTACATGTCCTTTTTAGAGTTAGATGCATTTAAAAATGTTAATTGAAATAGCAACCCTGCTGATGTGTTCATATCACTGTTTATTTAGCACACTTAAAAAAGAAATTTAGGAACGAGTCGCATATATGATGAGCTGAACGTTTCACAGTTAAAACTATGTTTTTGAATTATACTACTTTATGCATTAAGACGGTGTTTTTTGACTTCTGTGTTCTGATGTTACCGATCAAAATTGTGAATCATTCCATCTCGTAACAGGAAGTAATGTGCAAGCTGTCACTGACTGCAGGTAGATATTTGCATTCACTCTATTCTCAGTGCCAACAGTGAAATATTATGGAATCAACAGTGCCTTTGTTGGTTAATTAAAACTTGAAATGCCTTCCACAAGTAGACATGAAATAAAGAAGGATGTTTAGCTCCACTATGGAAATTCCTATGTAAACTATTGTCTAATGATATACATCAGCTAACCAGAACATTAGATACAACTTACCACATTGGACAGCGTGTCTGTAGAGCTGCCTTAATTGTTTGTGATACATATTCAGCATGAAGTCGTAAATAATCATCAGAGATGTTGGGCCACACTGACACGACAGCTCCACACAGCCACTGGAGATTCACCAATTGCAGAACTCTTTGAAATCGCAACAATTTTCACTGTTTTGGTGCTTTGTTTACATTGCACAAATGTTTGGAATGTCGTATGAACTTTCAGATGAATTTGGGTGAAGATTTGCTTGAAATTCACATGCATGTCAAGCAAAACATACTCTGAAATTGCAGGGCCAGAAACAATCACACGATTTTGTTTGAGACTTTGGTCCAGCCATCACTGCCGTCGTTCAAACGCCGAGCGTTATAGAACTCGTAGTAGTGCAGCAGCTGCAGGATGAGGATTCCAACTTGGAACATTTAGTGCAACCTACTAAGATTGGTGCATAAGAGGCCCAGTGAGAACAAATAAATTATCCCTTATATCACTGCACCATCGTTTGCACCCAAACTTTTGCTTATAAGAAGAAAGACTCCACGGTTTGGTGTTGCCGAATTGTGATCGTACTATTCAAAAGACATTCAAACTCATCAGATCAGTCAAAATTGTATCAGCGCTTCTGTTTTTGAATGCTCAGGTGCTTTATAGTCTTAGTTTGTTGTTAGGAAAGATACCTGCTGTGGTCCTCTGCTGTTTCCTCTCTGCTTCAAATTCTGTTGTGTTATGCAATCAGAAAAGTTCTTCCCCATGTCTCGGTTGTAAAAGAATAGTTCATTCAGTGTTATTTCTTTATTATTGTTTTATTCTTTATTATTTCTTTATTGTTGTCTGAAGCCAATCGTGCTGTTCTCCAACGTTTCCCACTCATTCAGGATTTAGTCTTTTGGACCAGTTCTTTGTGAATTATTGAGATGCGTGAATATCCACGTGGATAAATAGTTTAATCGTGTAATAAGTGTAATATTTCAAAATCTGTGTGTCAGACACTACAAAGTTAGAAATATTCCAGTTTTGGAAACACCGTCAAAAATATTTAGTTTTAGTCTCAAGTATATAAATCAATTGTAAACTCAAGCTAAATTGGTTGACTAAATGAATCTTCCTTTTTTTCTATGTAAAGTGAAAAATGTCAGACAGGAACAAACTGTGGAGTTTTTGCTGTGCTTGTCTGTTCAAAGCTGTTTCCTTTCCGGGTGCCTCACAACAAAAGTGCCATAAAACTGTTAAATTATTTTATACAGTTCACTGGTGTGTAGAATCAGTCTGAATTAGGTTTGAGCAGCACTGTATTACCTACTCAAGCATAATCAGAACTGCTTTACTCCTCATCTGTGTGTCATTCCTGTAAATTACTCACCTATTTACGTGACACAATTGTTTCTATTTCTAAAGTAAAAAGGAACCCGGTATTGTTTCATTTTC
>OMNM01016487.1:3451-22266 GCA_900302745.1 Parablennius parvicornis | reverse complement strand
TCATCTCAAACTGACACTTGAGTCATACTGCAGCAGCGCCACCTGCAGGTCAGATTTTCTCTCATTTCACAGATTCACTGGGATCATTGGTTCACACTGGCAAAGTGTTCTCCTGCAGTTATACCGGATGTTTCTGGTTTTGAGGGCATTTAGCGTGGTGTTTGCATGTTCTTCCTCTGTGTGTGTGTGTGTGTGTGTGTGTGTGTGTGTGTGTGTGTGTGTGTGTGTGTGTGTGTGTGTATGTGTGTGTTTGTGTGTGTGTGTGTGTCTGTGTGTAATAACAGCTTCATTAGAAGACTGCGTGGTACCGTTAAACACATAAAACTCCCAGACATGTATTTACTGCATGTATATTCTGAGTATGTCCTCCTATGTGTTCATTTTAAACACACACATATATGCTTAAGCACGCACACACACATGGAGACACACACAATCACACACGCACACACATGCACACCTTTCAGGTTTCACAAGCGTGCACATAGACCCCTAAACGGTCACAAGGGGTTGGATTTAACTGCTTCCAGATGCAGGTTTAGGACAGAGCGCACACCAACACATAGACAAAATCTTCTGCTTTGTTGTAGTCAGCAGAATAGCTCTGTTCAAATTAATTAGGTGTTTGCTGATGGGAAATGACATGGAAGTGGACAAGTTTACAACATGTTAAGAAATGGGTGGTTATTTATTTCAGATAATAAGAAACAAAGCGAGGAATCTAAGGGTTTCTCGCCTTGTCAGCTCAGAATTATAGAACATTATGGTGAATTCAATTGTTTTTAAAACCGTATGTCGAATTTGTGTGTCTGTTTCTTCTTTGTAGATGTGACCCACACCTACACTGAGCCCCTCATATTGACGTCAAATGGCGCCCAAGAAAGGCTGCTCGGTAATAATGGCAACAGCTGCTATTTCAACAGCACCCTCTCACATTCAGTGCTCGCAACACCCAACAAGAGCATCACGTGTGAGTAAAGACCTGACACATACACAAACACAAACACATGCATGCATTCACACACGGAGACACACTCAGAAAGACTAGTGAGAGTTTTATTTCCATTACTGATCGCTGGTCTGATGAGTCACATTGTCCTGACCTTTAACAAATACATTTGCACACCCTGAAGAAATAGGTCAGGTAATCATACACACACAGACAGAAATATCTACATTGTCAGCTAAGTAGGTTAAGTTTTTGATTTCTGACTACAACCAAGTCTGCACCCAAATCGACACACTTGAAATGAAACACCTTTCTTTCCGCTCTTCTTCCACTTTCTTCTTTTTCCCAGACTTTTTTTTCTCTCTCTCACTCTGTCAGTCTCTCACAAAAGGTGGGTGTGACTGACACTGTGAGTTTTACCTCCTTGCACCTGGCTCTATGAAGTATGTTGGCTTTATTGGATATCTTAATGAGTCATACCAAAATAGATACTCCAAAAGCTTGTTCCACTAGTTTCACAAACACACAAATACACTGTTTCTGCCTAAATTACTTCCTTATGTGTCGCGTTATGCACTGATTCCACAATACTGTGAGATTTCATCAGTCGAAGCCACTTCATAAAGTACTACCAGCTTGTGTTTATGGCACAGATCACATGCTATCATTAGTTTGCAGTAGAATATGAATCACACAGCGAAGCAATAGAAAGTGAATCATTTCAGCCAGACCAAAGAAACACCACCTTAGGGTGCTATTCATTATACCACTGATGTTTTGTATCCAATGAATTCAGGCTGAACTGTGGTCAGGCACAGCACACATTTTAGAAAGGCCATACTGTAAAGTTCTGATTAGTGATGGCACATACACCTGCAATGGCTTTCCACCACTAGCCTATTGGCAAAAGTCAATACAATTTGATTGCAGTAATATAATTTACAGGACCAGAGATGGCGATGTTGACTCATATTGTGTATGATTTATTTACGCTGAGCACTCCAGGTCTGAACTACTTCCCTAAATCCCCAGCTGTCCAGTCATAACACTGCGCTCTGAGTGCATCAACAGCTCTCGGTTTCAGTTTGCTGAAAGGGAGGAGAAATATCTCAACACCTGGATGTTGTCATTTCAACCAACCCCCACCACCTGTTTCTCCCTTTTACGCACTGCCGTTTCCAAGAAGGCTAGCACAGTGTGTGTAATCTAAGTCGAGACACTATATAAAATAATTTTGAAGTTATCACAATCTGCAGTGCATCTGGGAATGTGTAGAAATATTTTTGCCAAATTATCAGGCCCTTATTTGACCATACTTTGGAAAACAGGACCAGACTGTATACAGGAAGTAACTTCATGAGTTGAAGAATACTGTGAGCACAGGTGAAGTTGCTCTACAAGTGTAATTTTAAATTAGACAGAATGAAAGCCACGTGTTAACACAAACACCAAAAAAAGTCCATCACAACAACATGTTCTAAACTCGCCTGCCAGCATTCTACACCTTCCCCCAATAGATGTGGTGCATCATAGGAAAAAACTCAGAAAACTGTTGAGTTGCTAGAATCCAGCATCAGTCTAGATTTGGTCAACATACACAGTGTACCCTAGGTTTATGTTAGATGTACAGCAGCGAGCCCTCAAGCAATGTCAAATGAGTCAGTCCAAATTTCTGCATCATAGTCAAACATTATACAATGCTGCTACACATTAGCTGACCACATGACACATTTATATGAAAAGATACCCAACACAATTCTCAGAGTATATCATTTCTTCCCTGAGTAGTTCAAATGGACTTTTTTATTTTCAATTCTCATTGCAAAGCATGGCCGCTAACCCTAAAAGCACTGGGAAACTAATTTAAACATTGGTTTAAATCTGTCTTTCCTGTCATTTCCAGAAAAGGAGGGCAAGTGTCTGTGAATGAGCGATGAATGAAAGGAGGAATTTAGGGATGAAAAGAAAGTTGAAAAAAAGTATGTGTATGAGTATGTGTTAAAAAAGTAGAAGGGTTTTTTCCAGAATCCAGGGCCAGCCATTGTGACACATCAGAACACAGGAACCTGCCCCATGATAATAGCTAGTTTGTGGAAACTAAAAAGCCAGTATCTCAGGCAGGAAATGGATAAGTAGGTGAATGCAGTGCGGTTTGAAGTGAGTAGGTGTGTGAATGTCTGCTGTCTCTACCTGTCCTGTCTGCTGCCTGTGTCTATTTTCAGGTCCAGGCTGGAAGACCGAAAAGTTTGGTTGGGTGTTTTCTTTTTCTGCCTCTCCGCTCTCCCTCTCTCACTCCGTCTTCTCTCTCAACTTCATTTTACATCCTAGTAAAACCTATGAAACCTACCAGCTCCATATGCTGAGCAGCGAGAGTTATGCAACGACAGTAAGCTCGAACAAAATGTACTGCCATGCACACCAGTCTTCATTGGCATTGGTTTAGTCTTCATGTGCGTCCTCCCTTCATCCATAGCTTCTCCTCTACAACTTACACAATCACATGGGTTTCTTCAAACTTCAACCACAAATAAAACATTTTCTAAACCTTATTTCTTTCTCAGGTGACATCTAATGTCTACTTGTATATGGAAAATTTTAAGTGTGTCCTGTTGACCCTCGCATCCGCCAGCGTTGTTTGACCGTGAGATGGTGTGTGTTTTCTCGGCGCCAATATCAGTGCGTAGATTAAATATGGCATGTGTGTCATCTGCAACCAATCAGTCAATCATCTGCGTATCCGTCTTTCTAATGAACGTGTCGACTAAAAATGGGCTGTGACTCAAGCCTGCAGTGAGATCATGGCTGTATGACATCTGTGAATGTTTGCATGAAAGAGCATGAGGGTGTTTGTGAGTATGAGGGTGAGGAAACAGAAGCAAAAACACAAAATTCCTATCTCGCAGTGATGACATCACAGCTGCAGTATGCGTCTGTTCCATGACAAGTTGTCGGGAAACAATAGTGCACAGAGATCTGTGACCATATGTGAGTGTCTGCTATGGTGTGAGTGGAACGCACACACATATACACACACTCACACACACATGCACAAATTACTGAGTGATGTCATGGTCACAATGCCGTCTTAACCACAGCAGGATACGTATGTTTACACATGTTTAACTGCTTACACTATTTTAGACTGGAATAAGTAGCACATGCAATCATTTAGGATTACAGTAGCAGCATTTCTTATACTTCCACTTTGTTTAATTCACATTTTATGTGAAGGTGTGCAATGGAGTTGTTTGTTATTTTGTTGTCAACGGAGGGAAATTGGATGCAGTGTGTTTTTGTTGGGACCCATAGCAGCACTGTGATGCTGAGTTTAATTAGAGACTAGACACCAGGCTGAAACCTGCTGTCTTTCTTCTTTTGTTGCCCTTATTGAAGTTCCCCCCTTTCCCACTCAGCCCTGTCTCTCTCACCAGCAGACATCCACTAAATTCTACGCCTCCCGTTGATCTTATTTTAAGGCCCACACATCATACATGACGACTGCAAAAATACGAACCCCATACAACCTGGAGTTAACCGTTACTGATGTTTTTAGTCTGTTCACTGGATTTCACACAGTGTCAGTCAGAGGAGAGGTTATACTGCAATAGTGAGAGCCAAAAGTGAATGGCAGATATAAATTTGTAGAGAAGAATTCAGTGATATAGCGGTGAAATCAGACTATGGTATCACTTGGAGAATGGCGTTTGCTTGAAAGTCGTACCTTGAGGGTGTGTCATAACATGCACAATAAAGGCTGCAGACAAGCCTGTGTTCTGAGAAGTGATAAGGTTATTCTTACATTAGTTTGAAGAGTTTTTGGTAAGTATTATATCATATTGGCTTTTGTTCTTTAAAAAAATCTGATTGTTTATAATAAATTTGGGAGACAATGCATTAGAAGTGAGAATTTTTAGAAAGTAATCTTGAATAAAAATCTATGGGAAACTTTGAAGTCATTGTTATTTATAGATTATTAAGGTATTGTTTTACCTGTCAAGCTTGGTTTAGGATAAATTAACCTGTACCTTATGCAATGCCTCAGGCCAGTGGTACTTCTTTCGTGTTGTTCTTGTTCTTTTTTTCATTAGGCATTTTTGTATTTTTCCAATACTTTCCCATAAATTTTTCTGTTAAATTGTCAAGCCCAGTTCACACAAAAGTGAATTCATGCAACAAAATTAAATTTGAATATTAAGTTTCGTTTTGTTTTGATGTAAATGAAAACAAAACAAGTGCATGTTCTTTTTCATTATTTATTTTAACACTGATTTTACCCCTCAAAATACCCACTTGTCATTTAAAAACATTACTTGTCTGGACAAATGTCTTCAGCAAATGTGCTGTAATAAACAAAATAATAAATGTATCATTTTTAAGTTAATAATCGTGTATTTTGCCATCTTTTCAATTGTATTGTTCTGATCTAAATTGTGTCTTAATTCACCTGACTTAATTTCACTCAGGCATTCTACATTTCCTGGTACCAAGAGATTTATATATATTTAAATAAAGAACTTGGCTATTCAGTATGATGTAGGATGCAGCAAAACACACTTCAACCAGGTCTGATTCACTTAGATACTACACTTTTATTTTGATGTCATTTGCAGGTGGTTGATGCAGAATTATACCAAAAGAGCCATCAAAGAGGAGAATTTAGGTTTTGCATTGCTTTAGATCTTGTACAATCGAGGATGATGAGCTGGAAATGCATTGCTTCTGTTGGTTTGCTTATCGTCACCATGAAGTGATCGGCTTAGCCTCCACAAGCACAAAACTGAGAACTTGGACCTGTTGGTGGAGGAATTTATCAAAAATATCATAATGTTACATCAGATAAGTCTAAAATTTGTTTTAAAAAATTTTTTTCACTCTAGTAAATGTACTGTCACAAATTACATAAAATATCTTATTAAAATAAAGTCTACAAACATAATTCTTGGATTGCCAGCTGAGGAAACAATGACAGCAGATTCTCTGTTGAAGGCTGAGCTGGTTTGCCTTGCCTTTTCAGACACGGTCAAAACAAACAAAACTATAAACAGCACATGAACTGGGAGACACCCCAGATATTCCAAAATGCTGAAGGCATTAAATGGACATTGTGTTGAAGTTTGTGTGTCTGTCTGGTGTGATCCTGAGTACATACTGGTAGTAGACCAGCTTCCATACGAGTGCGCACACAATTTCGCATGTGGGCACATTTCTAAATGTGCAACCCAGATCAGGCTTTAAGTCTGTGAAGTTACTTGAGGCTCAGCACAGCAGCCAAGTTGTAAATAACCAGAAAGTTCTAAACTGTATCTTACAGCATAATCGTCATAGAGCTTTACAACTTTAACACTGGGGTCTGCAGCTCAAAACAATACAGCAGTTCAAGAAAAAACCCATAAAAGAATCTGTGATGTGATATTGGATCTGGAAGGAAATATAGACATAACAAAGTAGTTTGAGAGTATATTTGCAATGTGGCAAAACTGACTATTTGTGTGAAGTTTATACCGCTCTGTAGATGAATTTGATGAAATAGGCTGTCCTTTGCCCACAAACCTTTGGCCCACATAGAAAAACTAGAGATCAGACAGTGACATAAAGAAGTTGATGCAGACACAGACAGATTTCACTGTCATTGTGTTGACTCATTCCAGCCGAGTAAAAATAAAGAGAGAGCAATTTTTTTCTTATGGGGGAAGTGTGTAAGTACAGGGTAGCTGAAAACCTCCAGGAGAGGTGAAAGAGGTGAAGGGTGTGTGGCTGGCACTGTGCTCCTGGACTGTGATTCATCCATACTGACTTACTGGCTGTACACACCTGCACAGACATGCATGTACAAATTTATATTGTACTGAATGATAACGAGACGTCCGGTGGCCAGTACCGCGGTGTTAGCGCCACACATGCACGCTCTGCGGTTTCCCAGTCTCATCATGTTAATCCCACAGTCATTTGGATCTTTATTTGCTGTTATTTTTAACTTGCTCCCACTGCTGAGTCATTGTATTTATGAGTCACACCCATGTATCCTCCTGTTCCAAAAATGCACAAGCAGCAACCCATTTCTTCAACTTTCTCCTCTCTCTTTTTCACTCCCATCTTCCTCTCATACTTTTTTGATCGTAGACAAAGGGACCTTGTTTTTTTTTCTGTGTGTGCGCACGAGTGTGTGTTGGCACGTGTTCATGCATGCATGTATTTGTGTTTGTGTGAGTGGGCCTAACCTCAAGCCCTGTGTGGAGACAGTCCTGACTCCTTGTCTTGCTCCATCTGTCTGTCAGTTCAAAGGAGTACATTTTTGAATTTCTCACCAACTTAAGTCCTCCAGAGGACAATGCAACACTTAAGGGAATTGTGCACAGTATTCCTCCCCACTGTCTAATCCCTTTCTTCTTATACTGACCTACATCCTGACCAGCCCAAGGTGGTAAAATAGAGCATTGTGGAAAGTGCTAAAGGCAGGCTGAAAGGGAAAAAGGCTAGACACAAAAGGGAGGAGATGGACCTTGGGAGGAAGAGAGAAAGCCATAACACATACTTTTAGGGAAGAAAGTGTGGCTTTTCCTCACCAGCTCCGACATACAGTACATGTACATCTACACACTCACACAGTCGCCCTGCAGCCTGCCAAACATCTGGAGCGAAGTTAGAAAACGCTGAATGAAAGAATCTATAATAACACTGGATTGGTTGTGCGACCGCGACCGTCAGCCAATCCAAACATGCTTGGTTGGGTTATCTGTCTGCGAGTGGTTATCAAGCATACACTTTTATATCCATTCTAGTTTCACAGCAAGAGATCATTGATGATCAGTTTCTGAGTGGTAATGTGTGTGTGTTTTTATGGGGACTGATGTTCTCTACTCTGCACTGTTAAATCTCACCACACCTCTCCACACCATGTGCTTTAATCCCCCCCAAAGAAATGTGGGTCTCCATAGGATGGTATTAAATAGTAGCATAATATATCAAAACCAGGCTTCCATTTGATTCTTTTCAGGGTGCGTGTGTTTGGCTTGGCAGATAGACTGAGATTTTCTGAGTTGTTAGGACTCAACAGTACTTGGAATAAAGTGGCGCCAAGATTAACTCTGTCCATTTACTCAAGTGTGTATGCATGTTTGTAGATTATGTATGTTCTATGAAAAATGCACTGGTAGAAAAAAGCACAAAGAAGATGATTTTCTAAGGGGCCAAAAACTCCTCCTTCTGTGTCGCATTCTTTCAACTATCCTGTAATTTTGCCTGCAGTTCTTTCTAATTGTATAGGAGTCAAGGGTCAGCTCACTCAATATATCTTTCTTCCCATGAGCCATTGTTTTGTGGTCAGTTTTTGTGATGGGAATTGAGTCGGTTCGTTCTCTGGATGGCATCACATCAGCACAGACTGAAAGAGGCCAGTGAGCTACACACTGAGCAGGTGCATTACACACACATTACACGTACTAGATGACCAGTCCAGTCATATACACCCAAACAGGCACATTGTACATATTATTATTCCATTATTGGATAAAAAAAACTTCAATATACTACACACACCATGATTTCTAGTTTGTTTGGGGCTGTTAACCGTAATGTGTCTCACCCTGGTGAACACTCTGCTGAATGATTTTCATCATGGATGAATAAATTATATCTTAGATATAGCCCAGCTAAATCCCCAGCACACTGGACAAAAGAAACCTGATTACTGTATTTTTAAATCTAGATGAAGCAGGCCTGTCAACTCTCAAAAGAGTAAAAGCCATAATATCTCATAAACATAAACTCTAAGATAAGTCTTATTCTTGCACCAAGTAGCCGATTTGATAGATGGCACAAGAATTGGAGCTACTAATTTCAAGCAAAGAACTAACTGAAAAGCCATAAACTAAGGTAACTGAATAAAAATGTAGCCACTTGGTTATTAAAACGTATTTCATTTTACATTGTTTAAAATATCATTCAAATTCATGTTGGGTTGACCTTCATTACATCACAATTTTTGAATATTGCCATGAGGGATAAAAAAAAAAAAAACCCACATCTGGGGGCCAGATGTGGCCGCTGGCTTCCACTTGACCATTTCATGCTCCTTTTAAAATGTTAATCTGTTGTTATTATCATAATACTTAGATTACATTCAGTTCTAAGAATGTGTCTTCTAATAAAACAAATAAGTGTTTTTACACTAATATTGCTTTTTATCAAGATTTTTATTTATTTAAATATTATTGGAAATACTACAACTGTTTTTTCTCCATTTTTTTCAACTTCTATTCCACTTTATCTATCTGGGTAAAACACAGACACTGTGACGGGTAGAACAAGACGCAACACAGTTGATAATAAACTAGATAACACCATCAACAAAACTGCAGTAATTTCTCATCTATCGTCTGGTATGAAAATTTAAAAAAATGTGTCGATGACCAAAAAAAAGCAGTTCGTACACATGCCAGTTTAATCAATGTCTATTTTTTTGTACCTTTGTGTGTACCTGACCATCACTGATCAGAAATGAGCACATTTATATCTGCATTGATTCCAAAGTCTTTATACTCCTCAGCCTATTGTAAATAAGTGCTTTTTTCTCTATTCCCAGCTCAACCTGCAGCCAGATCTACACCTGTCTACCACTCCCAGCCATGCCGGACACAGCCCAGCAGCCAACTACGCAACGGAGTCAAGAGCCATATGCAAGCACACTCTCCTAATACGCACTGTCCCCAACACACGCACGTGCCTCAAATACATGCACTCCAGTCCAACGGGGTCAGGAACGGAGGCCCTCATGAGCATCCTAAGCTGGGCTCCCTTCAGAGAGGAGGTTCATCCACCTCATCGTCCTCTTCAGCCGGGCCAAAACATACCAAGAAATTGCGGTCCAACCCTTCCATCACCTCCCAGAGCAGCAAGAGGAGCAAGAGCAGCTCCAAGAGCAACAGCTCTCAGATTCCCACAGAGGGACAGGATGGTAAGATACAGATTCTAAAGGAAAGGCAAGAGCTGGAGGAGATAAGAAGGATTTGTAACAATAATATGGTGTATGCTTTTCACTGGTGTGATCGGAGTAGGTGATTAGTACAGTTTTATTTTGGTTACATTCTCTAAACTTGTATGTTTGATGATAAAACTTCATTGATAAAAGGAATTCAAAGTTCATACAATTTCATCTAGTATTTATTCACATATCTGAATGATGATAAAGAAAAACAAAGAAGAAATTCATGAGCCTGGAGTATACATCTAACTGTATTAACCCTGTCACTGCTTCAATCACCCCTGAGCCACACTCCTTCATCGCCTCTTCTGAAATGCCCTTATCACCGGTTGACTGGTTGTTTGAACTTTTCTGTTTCAGTAAGCAGTATTCTATTATGGCAATTGGAAAGCAAAGACAATTCAATGGAGACAGACTTTAATTTGTCATCTTAAAACCAAGGTGACCCTGGGTTAAAGAGATTGTCTTTTCTTCAACCAACAAGTAGTAGTTCTGGAACTGCAGACTTGTCATGTCTCGTAGACTCTTTCCAATACTGAGAGATCAACAGATGATGATTGAACAGATATAGCAGATTTTCTATAAGAAGATGTTTGTTGAGGAGACCAGAAGTGTACATATGTTCTAGCTATTAGTTATACTGTAATATCTAAGTGTGACATGAGAAACTGAACTTATCTTTTCTCTCTCTCTCAGCGGACTGCTGTGTTCACTGTATTCTGGCGTGCCTCTTTTGTGAGTTCCTGACTCTGTGCAACATTGTGCTGGACTGTGCCACCTGCGGCTCCTGCGCTGGGGACGACTCATGTTTCTGCTGCTGTTGTGCATCAGAGGAGTGCGGCGACTGTGACCTGCCCTGCGACATGGACTGTGGCATCATCGACGCCTGCTGTGAGTCTGCAGACTGCCTCGAGATCTGCATGGAGTGCTGCAGTTTGTGCTTTTCCTCGTGAGGCCCCCCCTCAGCCTTCTCAACATGGAGCGGAGCTTATGGCTGGTGTGCACTGCTACAACACCTGGAAAAAACTTTGACCAGCGCCTTGCTTCAGCTAGGAAGTGCTACACTCAGTCTTCATCACCTGACCATTGGCCTGGTTGGCTCTGCAATATGTCCAATGTTTTCCAACAGGGTTTACCAAGCAAAAGATGTGACCAACTGCAGAGAGCAGGCTCTGGTGAATTCTTCTCTCCCTTATTGATCACACAATGGGACAGTAACCTTCCCTGCTTCGTCTTTGCTGCTGGGTCATTGTTTCACAGCTGGGCTTACAGAGCAGAGTGCATTCCAGCTGTGGTCTATGAGTGTCTGCTGAGCTGCGTGGACCAGGCCTCGGAACCCTCACTGAACCAGCTATTATTACAATACAGTCCTTGTCCCATCTGAATGACTGGAGTTCTCCAAGCATGAAAAATGACCTCCAAAAGGCAAATGAGAAAATGGCTCCATTTAACCGGATTTTAGTGTTTCTGTAGATAAGAGCAGCTGCATAATGGGAAAATGGTCCCTCAGATCTCTGTAGAAACATAGTCTGTCCTTGGCAAGGTTAAAGTCTTCTATTTTGATTACTTACAGCGGCCTTTGTGACACACAGTCCAAGTGGGAGATGTTGAATCCATCGCTGTCTTTTATTCTTGTTGTATTGTACGAACTAGAGAAAACATAAATGGTGGCTCGTGGCAATATTAGATTTCTTTTATTAATAAATATCCTTCTTTTAACTGATCTATTCAGAGAAAAATCAAGAGAGCCTGCAGATGTGTACTGTAAGTAACAGACATCACATTGCAAATGGCTGATAGCATCTGTAAAGAACACATTCTCTAATCGAACATGTGAAGGGAGAGCATTCTTAATCAAAGATCTCTCCTCGCTTTATGTCTCTCGTCTTGTTTACTTTCACATTTTATTTTAGGGGCTTTGACTGAATTCATTGAATTCCTGCTCTTCTGGTAAAGAACTGGAAGACATCATACTTTAATACATTTCATTTTTCTACGTTGTTCTTGCTATGTGAACAAATGGCCTTGGCTTAGCTTAAGGCCTGAATTTTCAAGTGCGCTCCTCGCCTTTACCAAATCTCTATTAATCCTTGTTTTGTAGATTTTAGTTAAGATATTTGCATTTTTTTTTCCTCTAATGTGAAAATCACATTTCTGTGTTATCGGGTTTTGCTAGGCTCTGTGTAAAGCAGAAATTGCTCAACATCTAATTTAATTCCTCGAGTGAAAATCTCATGACATTATGCTAAGTTAGATCCATATGCTCGTAGCATGAATGGTACACTTTTGATAACAGGCCTGCACTCTCATATGCTCCGGCGCATACCTTTTCCAACCCAATACCTCTTGAGATGTCACCTAGATCTGTTGTGCATTTTAAAATGACTTGATACAAATCTCTCTCTCTCCTCTCTGATGGAATACTGTTAGAGATTTTTTTCCTCAGAAATACTAAAGAGTTGGCTCTTACTGGACCTTAGTCACTCGACATATAATTACTTGTATATAGAATTGCTGATGTGCTATGCTAATGCGGCTGTATTTGAGTAAACCCTATTTTAAGGGCTGAAATCCAACACGGATTATCAAACTTTACTACCGCTGTAATCAGCTAGATGACACCAAAGCCTAGTTGCATTTTGCAGCTTGCATTTACATGCAATAGCAAAGATTTCAACTTATGCAACTTAATAAGACATAATGACTGTGTGTCTATAATGGACTGAGTGTGTTTCAAATTTCTGGGACACGCTCACCCACAACTGAGAAAACATCCTGGACAGATCTGGAAAACAGTGCCTGTTTTTTTCGTATGCAGAGAGATTTATGAAGGGAGACTTGATCATGCAGTGTAAGGATGTGCATAGAAATTCTGACAATATTATTTGTTTGTATTGACATAGTTTTCAAAATACATATTGTAATCATGGCAGTTCATTTGGGGACGAGCTCTCTGTCACCAGTAAACACACAGAAAATTGCTGTGGTGTGTGTGTGTATGGTCACTGCATATGATACCAAAACACAAACAAACTGTTTTCATTTACAACTGAGGACAAATAATCAGTCCTGTGCCACTGGATTGCTATTGTACCTTATTACCAGCAGTGGAAAATCCAACTATTTACTTGTAAACATTTAAGCAGAGTGGTTCAAGAATATGAAAACATGCTATCAAATGTCATCCCGGGTCACTTTATGCCTACAACCATTGGTTCCCTGTTTTTTAACCCAGCATATTTGACATGCCGTTTCTTTACATTTCTGACTGCAAAACCACAATGTCTCTCTAAATCACCTTTCAAGACTTACAGTATAACACTCGGCTGCAGCTGCTCTCTGGGCTCAAACATGGACCGAAAGCATAATCATTTATTTAGCCCTTCAAGTGACAGGATAAATGCAGTTCAAGTATGGGAACCTTACAAAGCACTACTATGTTTTGTGAATCATTTCCTCCCGGGACATGGCCCATTTTATTTTCTTCTCTATAGTGGACATGTTGTCCAGAGCCATCTCTCTTTACTCCTTTGAGCTACTCCACTTAATCCTGTTATATTCTAAAGAGGACAACCTGAACTTTCCAGGGATGTGTCATGTGTTGTTGTGAGGAATTAAATCAAACTTTTGTTTCAACCCAGTAGGATATTCAGGTTCATGCAAAAGAGGCATGTGTTGCTGGAGAAAATAGTCAAAGAACTACCCACAATAAAAAGAAAGGTATTGAACCAGTGGAATTTGGCAGTAGTAGAACTTAACATGGCATATTATCAGATGAGGGTCTTCTTTTTAGGATGTAACATCACCCATTCTGTTGGGACGTGAAAATCCCGCTGCAGGAGTTTAACGTGACGTAAGAAGGTACTGCAGAGATAGTGAGCGCTAAAACTAGATTATAGAAAGCAAGTGTGGTGAAGGTACATTTTATGAAAGCCTGCAATGCAAAACAATAAAGCAATTTATTTTAATGATGTTCAAATACTTTTTATTACTTCACTCATTAAGTACTACTTCGTGTTATACTGAGAAGTGCTTCAGAATTTATGGAGGGTGTGTGCAGCTTGTAGCTGTTTACTTGGTCTGGTGACAGAGAACCTTGCCTCAATAGAAAAAGCTTCCAGGTGAATCTTTGGTCTCACACTTCAATCAGTAATCTATTCAATATAGAGATTATTTTAAACCATCAATCTGCAGTTGTTTCCATACAGGACAGGTCATCATCTAATTTCAAAATAGTTCCTTTGTATTTAGCCAAGCTAGTACAGCCATACTGGAAGAAAAATACAAGTTTACTTCCCATCAATTCAGTATTGTAGTGATTTGTTAGAGTTGCGTTGACGATGAAAATGTCTGACTGACTTTTATGGATTTATTATGTTGTTATGAGATTCAATTTTGAAATGGATTAAGAGTTATAAAAGCCCAGCTGAATTGTTTCTCAACTATAGTCCACTATAGTGTCAGTTTGTTTACATGACCTTCATTTAATGTCAGTTTGAGTTGCTGTCCTGGAAGTTGCATTAACATCTCTTTGTTTAATACTGAATAAACAATGTGAATTACATGCAATTTTCATTCTCTTATTTTCACACCACATTACAGAATTAGCACATTGTGGTTACATGAATCATCCTGCTATGCTCTGGGGTCATGAATACTTTAAATTGTCTATTGTTTAAATTTAATGTTTAAATTGTTTAAACAGCCTAATAGTCCATAACATTTTCATTCCATTTATTTACATAGAACCCTATTTACCTGATCACAGGTGATTTAGCATCAGTATATCTCCATCAGATAAGCTGTGTATGAGCGAAAGATGAGTGAAAACAATGAATAAAAGGGGAAAAATAACAGAACAACATTAGAACTTAAGCAGAACAGAGCTTTTTAATGTGTGTGTGTTTTTTATGGTTTGCCAAAGCCGTTCAGGAGGAATGTGTGTTCAGGCCAATACATCAATGTTTGGAGAGATGCTGGGGACTTACGGCTCGAGATTATTTTTTTTTCTCTTGCCTTAATCTTTCCCTCCTTTTTCATTCTCTCCTTATTTCATCTCTTGTGGTTAGAAATGACTGTATGCCTCATGAAAACCATCCCTGCGTGTGTATGTGTGCGCGCGCACGGGTGCGTGCGTGCATGCATGCTTGTGTGTGAGAAAAAGAACGCAATTGAAACGTCTCAGGTCAGACAGAGAAGCGATTCAAGCTCCTCAGTGGGAGTGAAAACACGGAGGACATCTCTGGACATCTGCAACTGTTTTGCAGGGAGCCATTCAGCAGTTGTCCCTCATTTCCTTTTCCATGAACACACATATGCACAAACACAAACCGAACAAATCAAAAATGATTCACACCCCCACCCCCAAAGAAATTTCACGTGCACAAAGCAGACACAGGGGACAAGTGGCTATTGAATATTAACCATGAAATTACAAAAGCTGCATTCTAATGAAGGTGATGAGGTCAGAAGCTGGGATGGAAATCATAAATTAATACCCCTGACATGACAAGCCACTCGCCCTTGGATCCCACCAAACACAGCTCTCCCTTCCTTCACTGAAGTCACAGAGACACCTAGAGAAGAAAATACTCGATTTATTATTAATAGTGGGTCAAAGGAATGCCACAACAGACACAGGACTCATACAATATGCCTGATAGTTTTCTGAAGTGATTATTGTAGAAGACGACAACCATGTAACCTTTATGTGTGGCTATATCTGTCGGGGTTACTGTTAAAGTGTTCTGAAAGGACCTCTATTATTACAGCCCTCTTCACACCAGGCAATAAAATGCATCTTGGGTGATCCGATCACAAGTGGGCAGCTTTAAGTATGGATGTGAATGCAGCCAAGATGCATTGAGATATGACTGCTCAGTAAACATTCAGAGGAAGTGCAGCTAACATACAGCCACACTTTTAAATCAATGTATACACAACTCTATCCAGGGCCACATTCAAGGACAGCCTACTTAAATAATAATAATTTGTATTGAAGCATGTAAAGTCATTAATGGGCTTGCAGTATCATACCCACATGCAATGCAACAAGAAAAAGCAACAAGAACCAGGAAAAATGGTTTCTTGTAAAAGGAGTGGATGAAAAAAACAGCTCAATTTCATTTTAATTTGGTCTTTAAAAACAGATGTGTACATTTGAAACTGACATGATGATGGGTCCAATCACTAATTCCAAAGACAATAATGGGGTGAACATTACAAATGTCAGTTATTATTTATCTTATACCCACTTTACTCAGGTTGGAGTTGTGTGGGCTGGACTCTTTCCTTGCTTGACTCCGTTGATGGAGTACACCCTGGACATATTGGTGGTTAATTACAGGACCAGCACAGAGAAACAAATAACCAAGCACAAGCGCATGTGTGCAAAGAAGAACATTAAGCTTCACGAGTTAACCTAACAAACATGTCTGGTTTGTCAGATGAAGCCAGAGTACCTGGGGAAAAACCACAAAGCCCCAGGAAGAACCATGCACACAAGGACCGACAAATCATTTTAATAAATGCGTCCCCTCTAACGTCAAAATCTTGTGAAGCAAAGTTAGGGCCTTTTAAATTCATCAGGCCACACAAGACGCATAGATGGAGGACATTTTGTGAACTGCACAGTTCTTAAATCTTCATAAGGAGCAATGAAGCATAAAATGGACAATGTTCTCAATGACACCTCAGTCGCATGGCAAAGTCCTCTTCTGAGAGATTATTAATGGTTTTTTCAAGCTCATGTGCCTGCACGCAGTTTTGCACAGCTCTCTCCAATGAGCTCTGACCTGGTGGGAGAGGCTAGGCAGAAAGCAACAGAGAAGGTTTTAGAATATATATATTTTTCATTTGCTTTATTCCACTTCAAAATGGCTTAAATCCAGTGTTGTCAATGCAGGTATCGCTATTGCATTTAAGTCACTTGATTTACACATTGTAGCTAGTTTATTTTCACATTCAATTAAATATTATTTCAATAGTCATCTCACTGCACTTTCACAGAGAAAAACACAACAACTCCACATTAGCGAACACAAGGGAAGGTGAAAAGGAAACATTTCCTTTTAACAGGAAGAACCTTGCAGAACCAGGTTAAAAGTGGTACACTTGGTATTGTTGCTGCAGTTTGGGTTTGACCCTTTATAGGTGATCACTTGAATCTGGAACATGTACAAAAATAAAAAAGCCATACTCTATACAGTTCAGTAGGAAGAGCTTCTATGTCTCCTTCACATTTTCACATTTAGACAAACACACTTATGCGTGAGGACAAGTCGTTTGAATAGGATTAGATTAGAAAGCAGGCAATAGCTTAATTGGTCATTTGGAAAACACATTTCTGGTTGGAGCTTTAGTCCAGAGCAGTTACCAGATTTTATTATGGCCATTGAAAACTTGCTGTGAAAGATGCCTTCATATTATTTTCTTCTTCATTTTAGTACAGCAACAATCATTTCTTCAATGAGCCCTCAAACTGTAATTGTCATAATAATAATAGGGCAAAGTGCGTTGTCCCATGCTGCCAACAATGTTTCTAGAGGTTGGAATAAAGAGCTCAAAGCTTAGACAGATGGACTCAGAGTGAAAGTAAATAAGTAGAAATGTGTAATACCCCTACTGGCGGTAAATCAGGGGGAGCTCTTTGGGGTGCAGCTGTATGAGTCAGAGGAAGCTTTGCCAACAAGTTCCAACAAAAGCAACATCTTTTCTTCCAACAGAGGGGGCAGAGACATAGAAAAAAGAAAAGTTCAGAAGAGAAACATTATAATGCAACATTTGAAATGAGTTGAATAAATAAGGTAGTTTTTGAATTAAATATTTTGTTTGTTTGGGGTTTTTTTAGTTTTGTTTTTTAATGGGAGAGGAAAAACTAAATCAACATGCGGTTTAAACATATTCAATTGTTAAATCAAACACAAGTCCATTGCAACTTCATTAAAGGGAAAATAACCAGCTTCCATACCATAGCACACTGTGTTAATTAGATGCTGATTGCATGTTCTCCTCTTTAAGGCATTCAGAAGTGTTTTACAACAAGTTGAACTGCAATCATGGCAGGCTGACAAGCTTGGATCAGCAACAAAAATGTGTGTGTACTGTATCAAGTTACTGCTGCTGCTGCAGGACTACTGAGGGAACCACATCTATGAAGGCTTCCAGGGAATACAAACTCATGCACATGCACACTCTCAAAAACGCATGTACACACAAGAGCCAGCACGATTGAGACGTTCGTTTCTGCTTCTGTCTCACGGAAGGAGCGGAGCAGCAGGCCTGTGCACAGAGAGTGGGTGGAACACAGCCTGTACAGAGCAGCGGTGACCATTTGCATGCGTAAGCCTTAAAAACTATCCCAGACCATCTGATATATGTTTTGACATCAGTCAGTGTGAGAAAGGGAAAAGTTTTTTTTTTTTTTTTTTTTTTTTATAGCAGCCAGCGCTTTATATGGAAAAAAAATAATCCTGAATGTCTTTCCTATAAGACCAAGACACAATAGCCCCTGACTCCTAGAATGTGCTTGGAGTGATGTTCTCATTAGAAATGTCTATGTCCGGTGCTGATACTAACCCACCCCCTTACTTCATCCCAGCTCTGTTGAACAATGACCATATATCTTCCTTATAAGACGATGACAGATAGATTAATCTAGTGAGCTAGATCCCTCTGCTGTGAGAGCATCCGTTAGATAATGAATCACTGATGAATCATCTGAAAGATTTCACTAAGACACAGAAAAGTCATTTGGTTTAATGGATATGTATACCTACAGTGCAGGAGGATATTTTCGATAAAACTGATATGCTGACCTGGGGTTATTCTTGTCATTTCACAGCAGGGGTTGAGGCTACAAAGACTTATTTGCTCCTGTATTATAGT
>OMNM01016485.1:15197-35879 GCA_900302745.1 Parablennius parvicornis | reverse complement strand
GGGCTCCAGTATTGGTTAGCATTATATTGACTGCATTCAGGTGTGTATGTGAGCTGTAGTAATGGTATGTATGACTCACCAGTGCATCTCTATCCTACCTTCCATTTCTCTCTCAAACACCAGCCCCACTACTACACACTGTCCGTCTTTGTAGCTCCTTTTCACTCTGCCAGCCTCAGTCTGACACAATAATCCCACCTATCCTCTTTCTCTCAGCTGCAATGCTCCACTTAAGTCCCTTCTCTCACTAGCTTATTTGACCTCCTCCAACCTCTTCCTTTTATACTTTCTCTCCTCTGTTTTTTTTTTTTTTTCCTTCTTTCTTTCATCCTTCATTCTTGCCTGTTTTAGGGCATTCCTTTGCTGAGGAATGAACCGTGGTGAGAAGAACGAGTCTGCCTTCTTTGTGACAATACAGAGTTGGACCAGCCCCCACAAGCACACTCCCGTGAGGCAGCATGTCAGAAATACAAGTCATATCCTGACATTTCCTGATCACGCTGTCTGTAGCGAGGCTGAGGACCGGTTGCTGTCCCGACCCTCTCAGGAAAAATAAGGAGTTCGTTTAAGTGCCTCTGAGGAGAACTTGGCAGAATGGAAGCAGAGAGTTGAATCTACTCACATTGACACCTTTAGGCCCTGGGCTACCTTCTGGTCCAGCTGAGCCCTGTGAGAAAGGAGAAACTCAGGTGAGGAGGACTTTTGGCACAGCATCCACAGAAATATTGATTCTGCATACTAAACTCATCAGACTCTAACTGACTTAATAAGAGGAATAGCTGGCTGTAAATATTCAAACATTAATTTACAGAATGTTTGTTGTGTTTATACTTGATGTTACAGATTATGTTCCCTCTTTCTCAGTGCTGACTTCATTGAAAGTTTAATAAAAAAATAATGTGATCACAACTTTATATTGTGATTTACTCTAAACTGGACTTCATGACAAACTCAATTTTCAGTACTGGGTATTTAGCAACTGTTGACCAGTTGAATGCAAATCAAGAATGGGCATGTCTGTGCATGAGACAGCAGGAAGCATCAGGTGGTGATGATTGGCTGTGCACCCGCTGAGGTGTTTATTTTTAATGAGCAGTGAGAATCAATAAAAGAAATGACGTAGAAATTGTTTTTGTGTTTTTCACTGCACCTGCCTGCCAGGGTAACCTGCAGCCCCAGCTTCTCCAGGGGATCCTGGTATGCCCTGCAAGAGAGAGAAAGAAAGAGAGAGAGAGAGAGGGAGAGAGAGGGAGAGAGAGAGAGAGAGAGAGAGAGAGAGAGGGAGAGAGGGAGAGAGAGAGAGAGAGAGAGGCAGACAGAGGCAGGGAGAGAATGAATGAACAGTGAATAGGGAGATTAGGTGGATGGATAAAGTGAAAGAGGAGAAATTCAGACTTCAACCAGCCCTGTTGAAGGAATAAAACAAGCACTGTTCCTTCCAGACAACCCTGTCGAGTATAACTGTACCTTTCTGCACCACCCAAATGCACCCACCCCTCCCTCGCTGTCTCACTTTGCTTTTGTTTTAGTCCACTGTAGAGTGACTCATTACTTTTTAGCCCTTCAAAAAGCTTAGAGAGACAAACACAAAAGGAACCAGAGACCAGACAGAACAGCTAAAGTACATCTGTCTTGTGTTTGTGGGTGTAAAAACTACAAGCATGTGTGCAACTTCACTACCACAAAACGTCTCACACACACGCAGACACAGAGACATGCACACACAAACACACACATTTTCTGGAGACTAACTCTAAAATCGGACCATAACTACTAGTTGCCTAACCATAAACCTTAATCAACACCACAGAAGTATTGTCTGACCCTAAAACATGTTTTTATCTAGAAATGCATTGACTTCCTTCAAGGTGAAAACCATTTTTGTCTCGCTGGACACATCCTCATCCATCAAGTTCAGTTCCTGTATCGATGATCCGGGCCACACATATGTGCAGAATCACACTATATTTTCATGACTTTGCATTCATTATTCACAATAATAACATAAGTCACAATGGGCATGCTAATTATATAAGAACAAGGCCACAAGCACATATGCATAGACAAAAAAAAAACTTACGGGATCTCCAGGCAGTCCTGGTGGACCTGGATACCCTTTGGGGCCCTTGAAAATTGAATGAAATAAATATTAGAACATTTGATCATATTTAACATAATAAAAGAATAGAAAATTGAAAATACTTCAAGTTTAGGTTCTGGTAATCTTTATCGTCACTAATAGGATGCAAGTATATTGATGTTCAGCAGTTCTTGTGAGCACCAGAGTCACTGTCTTAATTAAGCGTGTTATTGGTGCTTATTTGCTCCTATTATTCACTTTGACATGAACACGAACAACAGATGTTTACAACTATAAAATAAGGTCAGGGCCTGGTCAGTATCTTTTTCTGGAAGGGGGGCACAAGACGTTGTAGAACAGAACCACCGACTCTATCATACACTTCCGAGGTTGTGACTTTTGGACCTTCACACTCAATAAAAGGCCTGCATGGGGATAAAGAGCACAGACCTTGAGCCAGTCATTTCCTCTGAAAATACCTGGTGGGGCACAGTTCATGCGCTTGGCTAAATTACGTTCAGCTACTGCAAACACTACTGTGGCCTCCTGGGAGCCAAGGTTAAGGTCAGCTATGTGGAAACCAGACGAAAAGATTTCACTGAGAAGACAACTGTATAGGCAGAGTCAACAGGAAGTCTATTCTGTTTCTGGTGCAAAGTTCAGCTGAGATCAGGAGTTCATCCAAAGTGAGGTAAGAAAAATGAAGCTACAAATATTTGGGTATTCTTCCACATTGATGAATGAAGAAAAGCTACTGGGTCTTCATTGATTAGTAGCAGCGTGAATTTTTCCAATTATAGGCACGACAATTGCTGGTGTGGGACCAGAAGAGGTATGGGATATTACACACGTCATTGACACCCCGACCCCGGGCAGGGCAGGGGGGTAGGTTTCCTCTTTCAGGTGACCTTTGACCTTGACCTGAAGGCCTATCAGGTTTAAGTAAAGCAGCATCGCACCTCAAACAGTAACTACGGTGCTCTGAGTGAGAAAGAGTGAGGAGATGAAGTTTGATCTTGAACTCCGAGTGAAACCGAAAGGAAAAACAGGTTTGTTCAGTGTGTGATTTGTGGAGAGGATGAGAAGAAAATACCTCCATGCTGAGCTGGATAGCTCTCTTTCTGTATTTTCACCACTGGGAGGATATAATGGTTCTTTTGGAACATTGTTATTAATGTGAACAAAAAAGATAAATATATATTTTTTAAATCCTGCTAAATTAAGCCGCCATGACACACAAATTGAGAAGCATCACTTTTTACTCACTTACGTACAGTTTGCCTAATGCCAGACAGTAAATTCCTATTTAAATGTGTATTTTCCTTATTTTTCCAAATATATATATATTCTAGTAATTGTTGATCTATTTAAAAATAAATAGAATGTGCTGCTTACTTCCTTGCAACACACACACCTGAAAAATTCATTGCCCTCTTGCTCTTGTTTTGCATGACATTTTAAACAAAACACATGAAGTTGTAAACCTTAATGTTACAACAAGCTTTAAATTAATGTCAGAATTAATTTATTGCTCTTTTAACTGATATACTTTCATTTTAAACACCTCTAGCTCCCATGGCATTGCCATCGACCTTCTGCTATTATGACCCATTATATCCTATTGAGGGAGTCCTTTCTAGTGGAATTAGCAGTACTAAAAGAGAAGCACAACACCTCACTATACAGACTTTTAAGAATAATAATATTCTACACGTAAACATCAGATTCCCAGAAGAAGATGGCAATATAGTGCTTAGCACAATTGCCTCACAATTTGGACTATTCATTGTTTGATTCCAAGCACAGTAGTCTTTCTGTGTAGAGTTTGCATGTTCTTCATGTGGGTTTTCTCAAAGTACTTTGTATTCCTCCTCCAGTCCAAAAGAGATCCTTTCTGACTAATTATCGTATGAGTTTGTAAGACTGTCCGTCTCTCTGTGCTACAGAACATAGACGAATCATGTAATCTTGGGATTTTCTCTATGAATAACAATGAAGTAATTCTGAAGTGATATTTGTGATCTGCATCAACTACACAAGTCATGGCTTCAGTTCTATCAAAGTCAGAGCTCGGCTCCACCAACAAAGTGTGACGTCTTAATCTATGCATTCTAATATTACCTGCACAAACAGCTTTCACTCATGAAGCTCAAACACAGCTGACTTCACCATCGCTTCACGATGCAAACCCTTCACAGAAAGACCACCAGTTTTATAATAAAATCTTACCTGCAGACCTGGAAACCCATTCGGTCCAGTCAGACCCGGTGGCCCTTTATCACCCTAAAAAAACAAAAAATGTGGGAAACATTTATGCACATTTTATTTTTAAAATGAAGGTGACAGACAAATGACAGTAAAAGACTATGAATACAACCCAGGTGGTAACATACTATTCAGGTTTAAATTACTTAACACCAAATTAATCTTGTTTTTTTTTCTATTTAAAGATGATTAATAAGTAGCAATGTTTCAAAAATGTAAAAAAAATAAAAGTGTTTATCATGAGCAGAACAGGTGAGCGATGCAATGAGCGATGTCTGTCATCCATTTACATTAACAATCCATTTTAAATCAAAACAATATACAAAGCAATATTTATGTGTACTTCAAAATCATAATATGAAAGCCTGACTTGAGATTAAAAAATTAAAATATACCAAGACAGAGAAAACATGCAATATCTAACATAATTGATAAAAAAAGAGCATCTCGGTAATTGCAATGGAGAAGAGAAGTTTAATGTCTGTAGTTACAAAAAATATCTGAATATATTTTTCTTATTTTGATTTTAGTGTTTGAAGTGCATCGATCAGCTGATGCAAATCCTGTATCCCCTCAATATTTATGACACCATTTTAGTATCAAAATACATTACATGCATCCTTTCTCTAAGCCTTTTTTAATTCATCTCTGTAAAAAATTATATACTTAACAAACATAATTAACAGCAGCACTTCCTCCGAGCAGTAAATCATAAACATTTTAAGCATTCAGAGCTAAATATACAATCAGTATAGTAACGCATGTAAACCAATGCAATTAAATTCAACACGAGGAAAGTGAAAGAGGTTTGATCTTTCTTCTTTGTTACTATCACATCATTAGTGTTTATTGTTGTGTGAGTGGTTTGTCTTTATGTGTTGGAGTTTGGGGTTTGTTTGTGTCTTCATGGTATTTTTAATGGTCTGTGTTCACAGTTTGATGACCAAATTGGTTCCAGTGTTCCCTGTTTGAACTGTGTCTGTGTTCTTCACAAACATCTTCTCAATGCCTTTGTGTTGCTTGTTTCACTTAAGGCTTCTTGTTTCTTTGGATTTCACTTGAAATGGTACAATTACTTTTCTGTTCGGTCTCTTTCTGGTCTCATCGTGTCACCTTGTCTGTTTATGTAAATATGAGCCCAAATTGTACATTTTGTACATAATGCACAATAAACTGTACAACTTCACACATTTAAATTAAGTCTACCGACTGGTTTGAAGTATATACTTAAACTTATTTTCTATTTGATATAAAGTTATTTTTGCCCCTCTGGGGTTTTGTTTCATATTATGGGCTCGTAATCATTTTGACTTCTAGCAACTTTGCTAATCTTAGTTTTGATCACCTATCTTTTTCAAACCAAATCTATGTTATCTATGTTATGCTGTTAACAACTTTCAGTGCACAATGCATTCTCATGGGAACAATGTTTTTTTTTTTTTTTTCGGTGACAAGAACACACCTTCAATATAAATTCGATTTAAGTAATTATACATATAAAGATAGTTTTAGTTTCTTGTGCAAAACCTTGCAAATTGAGAAAAATTGTACTTTGTTTTGTTTTTGTTTTTATATGAGAGCAACATATTTTTGTAATCTACGAGAAGAGTAGTTGAAAAAATTTGGACAAAACAGAAATCAGTTACTTTGCATTGGTCTTATCTAGATATTTACCATATTTGTAAAAGACCGATTAGGAAAAGGGACATCAGTCGTGCTGTAATTTGCAGGAGTGAACCCGGGATAAATACCGTATTGCATTAACACAAATAGTTCTGAATCCAAGACAAATTCAATATTAAATGTGTTGGGCGCAGAGAACATGCGAGGGCTGATGTTAACTTTCCAATATGTTTTTCTTTGTGGATTTCACAGAGAGTAATAAACTCTAAAGACAGAGGCACATTTGGTTCTTAATTATTTCAAGAGGTATCAAAGTGTTGCTCATGAAAATCATTACTCTGGCAGAAAAAAAGACGAGAATAGATCATGAGCAAGACAGACCAGCTGTGGTGTTGCCAAACTAAACTATGATAATGGTATTGAGTCTGAACTGAATAAAAGATAGTCAGGGGGAGTCTCTGGAAGGTTTTATTTGGATGGTGATACTTTTAGACTCTGAAGCTTATTGATAAAACACAGTAACAGATTGATAAAAAAAATATATGTTTTTTTTCAAATAAATATAAAAATTTCAGTTTTCCATTTATACATTACTAACATGTTCAAGACAGCCAAATAATTTGGCTCAAATTCAGCAAACTGAATGAGACACAAAAATCTGCTGGACAGAGGCAACCGTGTGACATGAAACAATAGTATAGTATTTTATTGAACATCACAAGACAGATGCAGTCTAATAGGCCAAAGTACATACAAGAAAAAACATCAGAGAGGACGACTTGGCAGCTTTCTTACCTTCTCTCCCGGCGGAGCCTGACCTGGTGACAGTCCGGGGTCACCCTTTGAACCCTGAAATAGAAGCAGAGTCACCAGGTCAGGATGTCTCAAACAACTTAAACATCAACTCTATTCTGTCACTCAGATTATTTTACTTAATTTATTTAGGTCTTTTTTCAGACACGTTGATCATCCTCAGGATGTTTGTTTGTTGGAGAAACAACAATTGGCACATTTGTTCTCAACAGTATTCCCTTGCCATAAATATGTGTATGAATAGAGATCAATTTGTCTTTCATGAGCACAAAGACACTGTGATCTGAAATGTTGGGGTCGCAGAAAAAATATAAACCAAAGAAAACAAATATGATGTAAAAAAAACAAAAAAACTGACCGTGGAATTATATTTGATATATTTGAGCCTATGTCCAATAGCCCTAACACTATACCATGTACACAGCAAAAAGAGAGACATGAGAAAGACACAAACATGAAATCAATCACAAAATCATATAATACTGTTGAGAGGAGCATTAATTGGAGGACCATTTGCTGGCCGTGGCCCTGAACAGCAAACTCCTAACGAGGATTTTCTAAACCTGTAATGTAGACAGAAAGGTTTGTGCTGTGTGTCTTTTGGTTTGCACTGTCTCCCGAGTTAAATATTCTTCATGAGTAGCACTGTAGCAGTAGCTGTAGCTCAATGATTCCAAACAGAACATTACATCTGCTGCATATGACCTGTTTTGATAACAATGAGACTGAAATCAATAAAACCTGAGTTATTGTCACATCAGAAGAGAAGCAAAATCCACTTGAAAAAATTCAGCCACGCAAGAGGCTGGCGCCTGAGGTGGAGGTGAAGGCAGAGACATTTACAGGCCATTATATTCTTGGTCAAATCTCATGACACACCAAGTGTCAAAATATTAAGATTCCCCTGTTGTCAAGATTCTTAAGTTATTTTGAGCATAAGATCATTGCCAATGCAGTAATCAGAAACAATAAAATATAACAAATAGAAGTGAGGGATTGTAAAACAGAATTAAATTGAGGTAATGACACATACTAAACAATGAAGATAAATACAAGTGATAAAAAAAAAAAAAAATGAGTAGCATACGCCCTGACAGTGGGAGTGGGATTTAAGAGCAGACTGGCAGCCTATTTTTCAGAAGTTTGATAGCCTACTGAAATTACAAATTATATTACAGACGTAAAAAAAAAAATCTGCACAGTGAGGTCTGCACTGTGACCAAGCAAGTGACTTAAGGTCTGATAATGCATGTCAAGTTTGTTTCAGTTAAAATGCTCTAATTTGCTCAATAGTACGCAAATTAATCTGCATATATATGCTTATTTGTTGTGCATGGTAGTCTTTATTTAGCTCTAAACAAACTCTACTGCAGTTTGAATGAAGTTTGCTTGAAGTTTGAACACGGCAGAGGAGAAAGTGCTCCAAACAGACCAAAACAAATGTGCTTAATGGGCTTTAGGTATGCTGTGTCTTTAAAATACATCTCATTTTAAAGAGGAAAACGTATGCCGCTGTATTTACACCCTGTGCATTGTAAAAGCTGTTGGTGAGTTTTTAGGCACAACTACAATATTTCAGGATACATTGTCTTGTATTTAGCACTGCAATGTTGAGAGGAGGTCCTACAATGTCCATCAGGGGAGAAATCCTGCATTAATATTGTCTCAACTTTAATTTTTTTCATATTTGGTCTGATACACTGAACTCCACTACAAATGTGAAGATTGCCTGAGTGTTTAAGTGTTTTTGAGCACCTGGTGAGGATCCAGGTTTTCCTCTTATCCCAGTCATTATGTGTAATTGCAAAAGTGACAAAACAATCAGCAACTTAAGCTGCATTATTATAAGAATATTGTTTACTAGCCAAACAAGGATGTGCAACAGAATAAACTAAGCTGAACTCCTTAAAATGTTTTCTCCAGACTATCAATACTGTGCTACAACATCCAGGGAGTTTTTTTCTTTCAATAAAACAGATCACAAAAGCCACAAAAAAGCCATGCTGCCAGATGATTGGTAAAAGTTTTCGGCAATGCAGTTTAATCCGGCGATCAAAGTTGCTGTTGTCAATAATAAATATTGTAGGGAGAAACAGTTTCCTATTCCAGTGTTTAGAAATGAGCAGCCAGAAAAAGCACATCATCCAGTAGACTTCAATAAGCTTTGCATTTGGACATTAAGAAGAGTCACTAAACCATGAAAATCTCTGAATCCATCATAACAGTTCTAGTGCAGACACCTCAGTTTCCCATCTGATCAAATAATAATATCTGGAAGAAACAAGCGATCAACACGGGTGTTTTGTTGTTATTTCTACCTGTCTACTACTACTGTCTACTGTCTGCTTCTTAAAATGAAGCTGGAGGCCTTCCCATGTGGAGTTTGCATTTTCTCCCTGTGCCAGCATAGATTTCCTCTCCATATTCAATTCAAACACATGCTGGGGAGATTAATATTTGGCTCTGAGTGGTCTGTCTGTACTAGCACTGCCTATCTGCTGGAACAGGCATCAGCCCTTAGAGACTTCACTTGGATGAATCAGGTAAAGAAAATAGATGAATGGATGAATGAACTTTTAGCATATTTGACAGATTCTCTTTAACAGGTCTCCATGCCCACTCCAAACAGGTATCATCTCTTTGGATTTTCAACATTTGATTTCTGTAGATTTCACTGACAGCCAACAAGGCTTACAAAAACTGAGGAGTGAGAGAGCACAAATTCAACGACAGCATAAAGCTCAAGCTCCTTCTTGTTTGAAATAACAGTCACCGGCACATAAAACAGATTGACGGGTCCTTTTTGCACATCGTCATAACATCTCTGGCTGAGCTGAGGCTCAGCATCAGGGACTATATCCCCTTGCATGTGTCCTAGAAACCAAACACACTTCAACAAGAGCTATTTTCTCAATCTGAGACAAAAAGCCTCTCTATCCCTTTCCTGCCCTCACAAAGGGTGTTGGGGACTGAGGCTGACTCACCGACAGGTCATTGCAGTATTAGATACACTTTGTTTTTTGTCCAAACGTACGTGGGTGTATTAGGCTGAAGTAACAGATAGGCAACTTAGGATTTCAAAACAGCCAAGCTGTGAACCCCAGCGAAATATGAATAGATCTCCACAAGGTCAAGGGTTGGAGAACAAACCGGTGTCAGTGTGCTGTATGACTAATCTGAGTGGGTATCCACATGTTTCGCATCCTATCATGACAGGGAAAAGGTTGAACATTCGCTTGTCCTTTGTTCCACCCCTTATTACACAGCCTGTGAGGCCATGCCATGGTCGCCAAGCGGAGATACAGTCACCACAGCTATTTACACATAACTTACGACCACATCCTTATAGCTCAGATCCCCGTTATATACCATGCTAAGAGAAAGCACACAAAATGCTCCCCAGTCGTATATGATATCAGCATCACGGCTAATGATCCAAGACTGATTTTGCCCTGTAGTGACAGCAGGGCTCTTAATGACAGAGGCTCGGGGTATATCATTTATGTCGACCACCCTTGTCTCTTCCCGTCCCGTCTAGTTGCACTATGACATGTTCCTGACTAGTTATCATGAAACTTCACCTCCATCTGGCTGTGTTTGGTTTAATACTGCCGGCACACGCTCTTTTCTCCCAAAAAAACCCCCAAAAAAACGTCAGTGTCGTCAGACGCTATAATTGATGCCATTTGCCATCCAGTAAAACGTTTTTACTGCAACACAAAAGACTGCTGTAAGAATGCAGAGATTTTAAGGATTATTCACTGATCGACTGACATTAAAAATTTGTCTTAAGAGGCAAACATGAGCTGTAAAGGCCTCTTGCAGAGGTCTAAAACATTCCTCACGTGTCAGCCATAAGTAGATGCGTGATCAAATTCAACAAGGAAAGGTTTCTTTAGTTATCATTCATTAAAATGGTTTCTCTCATTCCTCGTTCAATTCCTGCCTGGATTTCCATGGATCCTCCTTCAACCTTCAGGTAAACCTAATGAGAGAATCCATCATTGGTCTGACCCATACAGTGTGGCCTGCTCAGCTAATATATCACATGTGCTACTTGAACATTACTAAGAAATCTTTAGCTGAAGGTAATGCAAGGTAAGGCGAGAGAAACTCTAAAAGTAATAACTTGCAGAAACTTTTAAGATAACCCCACTATTTTCGATGGAAATAACGGAAATTAATCACTGATTCAGTAATATTAAAAACACTGATCCTCCTTAAATGTGGCCAATTCTTGACATGTTGCTTGTAATAGGACGTTGTCTCCATTGATTTAAGCCTGACAGTACAGGTGACAAACAAGCAGTTTACAAATGTTTTTATTGCCACACATGTGATCTTACAACATCAAAAGTTCTGATCCTACAATTAAATGAGTGTAAACAAGTGTTTACATGTTTCACCCCTGCGTAGTGTTTAACCCTTCTGAGATACTGATTTAGATTCTGACCAAAGCATAGACATAAGCTATCAGGAGCTGCTTCTGCTTCATTAACAGACACTCACCTTCGGCCCAGGTGGTCCAGGCTGTCCTGGGTTTCCATGCGGACCTGTCGGACCCTAAAAGATATGCAGAGGGGGAAATGAAATACATTACATCAAATTGCTGTTCACAGATGACATTAAGCTTTTAAGATCAGTTATAAAACTGCAAAATAAAACAAGACTCGAACAACAAAAAGCATTTTCAATCTGTAATGTTTACCTCGAGTGCAAAACCTTTGAGTGACACAGTTGTACTATGAATGTACAACCGCACATGCCTACCCTGACATGTGCAAAGTCATTTGCACACACTCACACACATGTCATAATTCTGCTGCATTCCTTTTCATCTGTATCCCTGCAGCTTGCCAGTCGAGCAAGAGTCTGAGCAAAATCTTTCACTGTCACTTTAAATGTCAGTAATTGGAGCCGACTGCCTTCAGGAAGAGCAAACTGCTAAAAAAAAAAAATAAAAAAAAATCTGGACTCACATTTTTGAGAGTGTTGGAAGAGACTGTATCAATTGTGATGTAATAGTCTTGAGGAAACCTGGCAGGTTTATATCAAAGAGGAAATTACCCCTTTTTCTATGCTTTGAACATCCGTTTTTTTTTCTTTGTGAAGGGTAAACATAATTTTCAACAAGTTTTTTTCAATACATGAATTCCGTCACCTTCACCAGATATATAGTGTTAAACAACTTTCAAAGCAAAGCTGTCTGTCTCACGTCAAATGATGTACCATGTTTAAAGGATCAAAGTCAGATAATAATAGCAATTTGAAGCAGCATAATGAGCTCGCTCCGCTGGGCTGACACAGCAGACACAGCCAGGGTTCACTAGCCTTCAGTTTTCCACCAACATAATGATCCCAGGCCCGACTCTGTTTCTACTTTATGACTTAGCCGATGGGCTTAAGATTATGTTCTGCAACGGTCATGTGTTTCCAAAGCATTTTACTAGGAGACATGCTTCACTGTATGCCACATCTCTCTCTGTCTACCAGCCCGTCTGCCTGCCTCCGAGCATGCCTGTCATGTTCTCTGTTACAAGGCAGATGGACAAAAGAAAACAAATGACAGCCCTGCTCTTATTTTTAATGGGACCAGTCTGTTGGCACAGCGAAGCACAAGGGCTTGAATACACAGGGTCAGCTGGACTTAAGCATAAATCTTACTCAAGTTTTTCTGCAGCTGATGTGATGTCATCTGGAGAAGGAAAAAAAAGCAAACCAAAAGATGAACCCGATAGCAATGAAACACTTCAAGTGACCATATTTTCTCACAATAACATTGCAATCCCTGTTTACTAGCATAGTGAAATCCTGCCTGCTGCAAAGCACTGTGTAGTTTTCAAGCATCTGATGAACATCAACAGAAAAACACTACTCTGTTTGTCTGTTTTGGCTGGATCATCTGTAAATTGTCTTGCTAGTACTTCAAGCGAAGCACTCTTAACAATGCAACCTCCTGTGCTTTGAAGGGCTCTGATTCCTCACAATGAAGGAAGCTATTTAAACTAGCGAAATGTTTCATCTGCATGTTGCTTTGAACTGACAGAATACCAACTTAGACAGAAAAGACAATATAAAGATTTACAGAGCACAAAAAGTAAGGCAATCCTTCAATTTCACGAGACATAACCGCGCAAAAGCCAGCAGAATAAGTTCTTTGGCTGAGAACATTAGACACATCACTGCTCTGCCGCTCATCAAAAAATCCTTGTTTGTACCAACAATGGCACAATTGTAAAGATAAGTAAACATGTTATATGGGACATCACCAATCAAAGAGTTACCTACCAAACACATCTTCTGTTATGTCCCATGTTGATCTGTTTATTGTATACATCTAAGATGCAAAGAGAGCATAACGTTGTGTTTCCCACACTGCTAAGAACTTAAGATTAGATTAAAATAAATAATCCTTTCTGAGAGAAATTGCTGAGAGATTGTCACTAACACTGAAGGGTGACTGTTGGATGTTATTCCACAAGCTTTATGCATAATCAGGTTGACTGCACTGCATTTAGTCTCTCATTGAAACATTATAAGCATTACATTCCCTGAGTTAAATTAGCCATGGTGGGGTTACTGTGAAGGAAGGACTAAAGCCACGAGAGTGAACGCATGCACACACATCCCCTCTAACACATGTGGTATGTGTAGTGATTTAATAAAATGTGTCTTGTTCTGTTTAAAGATGCCTTGAGGCCCTGTGGCATGATCGCAGCATTGCATCATGACAGCCTTGGCAGCAGTCGCTGATGGGATGGTAAATATGGGAAAAACATTCGGATGGTGTTTGGCAAACAAAACAAAAGATGACAATTTTACATTCAATCAAGCCCTCAGTTAATGCAATAATGCTGCTGAAATGCAAATTTACTGTAATAAGAGATTTTTTTTTTAAACTAAGAGAGAGATTATGTAACATCTACAGGTGTTCTATCCGTCTATCTATCTATCTATCTATCTATCTATCTATCTATCTATCTATCTATCTATCTATCTATCTATCTATCTATCTATACATCTATCTATCTATACATCTATCTATCTATCCATCCATCCAAATAAATAGCAGTGTAAAAGTATGCACTCTTGAACCATTTATCCATTTTCAACTGGTAAGACTTCCTTGTTTTGAGGATTTTCTTTCAATAAAATGCGTTTTCCAAAAATAATGTTTGCACTTTCTTACAGCAGTCACTCTTATATAAGATATGCAGATAAAATAAAACTAATGTTGTAGTTACTTTTAATCATTAACTTATTATTAAACCACATAATGCATGGAAACAGGGGGAAAAAAAGCACTTCACTGCATACTGTCCGTGTACCATCATCACCTTGTGGCGATTACTCACCCGTGAACCTCTTTTTCCTGGAGGACCAGGTAAGCCAGGGGGACCAGGAGGACCCTAAACAAGAGACAGAGGGACAAGGAGAGGAAGAAGGGAATGTTTGCAGAGAGAGAGAGAGAGAGAGAGAGAGAGAGAGAGAGAGGGAGAGAGAGAGAGAGAGAGAGAGAGAGAGAGAGAGAGAGAGAAAGGGGAAAAAAAGGAAAGACAGATAAAGTATGTTAATGGCAAGCAATAACTTGTACTTCACTGTCCAGGCCTCTGCAATGATGAGTATGTGCTATATTTATGTAACAGCTATGAAGTTCAAAGAAAGCAGCCAAGTGTTTTCAACTAAAACCTTTATTAAGAAAGCTCCAAGCTGATGGGTCAAGTTACGGCAAGTCAAGGGAAATAATATAGTGGAATATAGATTGCATGTAATAATATAAACCATTATGACTTTACCATAATTAGGCTTTCATTCCAAAAAATAAATATGCTGGTAATATGCTGATAACATGAAATATTGAAACCCTTTTGCAAATGTGATTTTATTAAGGTATATTGAGCAATAAACCTAATATATTAAATATTTTTCTTGAAACTGTAGTAAAGGAGGCATAAAGAAAATAGCCCTGTCAGTCAACACATGTATTCATGAGCAAAAACACAACTCATTACATAAATGAGCACTCACATTATGAGTCTTCTTAATTGTATTTATCGTACAAGTCGTGTATTGTAAACCTGAAGACCCTACTTTGCATGTGTGTTTATTGTTATTTTGGTGCTCTGCGTCCTAAAATTAATTATTTCTCTCTGACTAAGTGTCTAATTGTCTCTGCTTATATCCGAGTTATCTTTTTATTCCATTAAATTATTATTGATGATAACAGATCATTTACTCACTTTAATTTCACACCATTGCGGGACTGAAAGCATTAAATTCACTTTTAAGTTGCGTGCTTGCTGACCCAAAACTTTATGTTTCTGAACAATGTTGAGACACGGACTATGTTATATTACACGAGGGACATCTCAAGGTTTGTGCTAAGTGGATTTTCCAAACAGACAGAAAAGTTCAATTTCAGAGGAAGTGGCCCCTAGATGAATTCAATACTGAAGGACTGGACTTCATCAGAACTGTTATCACCAGAGACAAGATGTGAGTCAACCAGTTTTCTGCCAGATACGCAGATATGCACGTTAGAGTTACAAGAAGCACTGGCCTTTATTCTGAGTTAGCTTTTGGAGCAGAGTCATACAATTAACGGCAAAACCTAATCTTCTGACACTGAACAGAATAAAGGAAACCTTGAGGAAGAAGACTTCGTAAATAGACCTCACAAATAGACAATTCCATTAAAATAATGCCGCAATGTGTCATTGAACACAACCCTAATGACCCAGGGTGGAGTCATCGGTAGTACCTCAGATCTACTGTGCATTCATGGTTTGGCACTTTCCGACTTGTTTCAACTGATAACCAACCTTCAGATTGATTACAAGACCCTCTTGAAGCTGAATCATTTCTAACATTGGCTGACAGGGAGAAAACCATTTTAAGCTGGATTTATTGCGTAGCTTAACTACACTTTTTCACACAAGTTGACTCTCTTTATAACTTACAGGAATTATTCATATCTTGGTGTTTACCAAGATCAGATTGTCTGGTCAGACCACATGTGGGTCAGGCTTCCCTCTTGATGGGCATCAATGAACTATACAATCCTGTCAGCAGTTCTCCCCTTTTTTCTTTTTTTACTTGCTTTTACAAATTCACACCTGAAAAGCCCCACAGGAGCTGTAGTTGTAGAGATGATATGACCAGGTTGTCTAACCTCTTGCCCCTATGAGCTTTTAAGAAAGATAAACTTTTCTGCCTAATACCGTCTGCCTACACTGAGAGATGGGATCCATAATGGTCATAATGTTATGGTTGACCACTATCTATTTATACGAATCTGAGGTTATTATCAAATATCCAAAACTCTGAATCAATTTCTGGATCCACAGATGAAAAAAAAACACACTTTGTAAAGTCCAAAGAACAAATGTGCTCTACTTCTTTTCATTTCCTTTCACACCAATCCAAGAAAAAATTTTCATTCAATCCAATAGAGTGTACAAGTCCATAAAGACCATTCTAAATGTGAAAATATAGAGGTAATAAATCAAATATATTTCTGTTTATTTCAATCCCATCGGTAAATGCCAAAAACTTCAAATGTACTTTGACAAAATCAGTGCTGCTCTTCAGAAAATTTCCACATAAACATTTAACAAGGTGTCTCTCAAGTGGTTGGCTGCCAAAGCTTATCTGAAGAGATCCTAAAAAAAATGCACTAGTATGTCTGTTCTGATCTCAAGCGAGAATGATGAGGCAATGGAAGCATTTCAAAAAGGCTTTTAAATAGAATCCATTAAACATCAAGGAAAGAGAGCAAAATAAATCACTGCCACTATTTAAAGCAAAGTTGATCATTGTTGAAATGAGATGCTGAATAGGCTAATAAAAGGTCACTGCACTTTTCTTGAAGCATGCAATTTTTACCTCTCAGCAGTCTCAACACAATTTCTAAACTTTTGCTTGAATGGGAACAATAATTACTGTCATAAGCATTCATGTCACGGTTATCAAAACTAAGCATGAGGTGAAAGACAAAGACAATACAGAAAAATCTTTAAAAAAAAGAAGAAAAAAACAGGACTGCACCATTTTCTTGGTGTTCTGTGACTATTGATCATTACAGTGTCCAACATATCAAATATGCATATGTTTTCAAAACATTTATGATTTAATCAGTAGTAGAAATGGTTCCGACTTAATCCATCCATCAGCACGGCATTAGCATTAGCATTAGCAACTAAAATAGCAGACAGATTATTTCTCATATTGCATTTAATCTTTCTTTTTTCTTTCAGAACTATTTTTCGCATGAACATTTTTGATTTGCACCCAAAGTGAAATTGCGGTCTATTTTTCTAAACATTTTATAAACACAAAACAATCAAACTTTACACAGGATTTCAGTCCAATCAGCACAATCAAGCCAAGTAACTACCATAAAATTAACAGCAGTGTTCCCATACTTGTAGACTCTATTGATGCTACAGGGTGTAACGGTGAGCATTCCCATCTCAAAGCAAGCATCCTGTGTGGAGTTTGCATGTCCTACCTGTGCATGCACGGGTTTTTTCTCCATTGTCTAAAAACATCCCTTTAAAGTTAGTTAGTGACTTTCTATTTCCCTCTGGTGTGGCTGTGAATGCTTGTGTCTGTATTTTGTCCTGTGAAGGATTGGCACCGCCCCAAGTTGCTCCAAGCTCCAAGTTGGATAAAAAGATGAATTGATAGTCTCCTGATAAAGTCTACCTCCACCTCAGATGTAGCTTTGATCCATATTTTGGTATGTATAGGCCATTGACAATAGTGACATTAGAGTCATTTATCTGCAGATTTTTGTGGGTGTGACTTGTTGGCCTTTTGACTCACAACTGGACAATGCAACATTTCTGTTAATTTTCCAAGTTCCTCGCTGCATGAATGAACAATTCCACTTTGCAGGAAACTGGGCTATCAAGATAAAACTCCAGTGCTGGAGAAGGATATCTGGACACATGATTAATTCCAAAAACAGACACTAATATTTGGATCTGTGTTTTTATTATATTACATTATATGAGGAGAGAGGTGGACAAAAGTTTCCACTATTGAACTACAGTTTCCATTATCAACCCCCCCCCCCCATGAAACACTTTGATATTTGCTGAAGAATATGTTGGGGTGCTCTGGAGCATCTCTATCCCCCGACAGAGTAATACACAGGCACAGAGGGGGACATGAATAAAGAAACATCTGTTTGTTCTTCTGGACTCCCACACAGACACATGGAAACTGTGAGCACACCACCGCCTTCGCCACAACAGCAGGGCCTAAACACACCAAAGCAATCATGCAGAAGAATGATAATATTCACATGTTTCATGCTAAAAAGACCTAAAAGACCGAGGTCAAATCTTCGAATCCCGGGGCAGAATGAGTCATTTTTGCACTGTGTCACATTAACTTGTCAAATAGCTAAATCACCCCATGCACTGTTACCCAGTTCTAGTCAAACTACAATTTGTGTGAAACAATAAATCCAATAATTGCAGATCAAATAGCTGATAAGTATTTGGAGGAAAGTATGATTGTCTGATGTCCACTGTTCAGCTCTGCTTCTTAATAATGTAGATGTTCAATTTCATAATTTTTCTGAATGATAAATGCTTAATACTCATTTACCTACCACATTTTTACTGCTCTAGCATCTCAAAGCACTTTACACTTTCAGTCGCATTCACACACACACACACACACACACACACACGCAATGTCGATGGTTGCTATGCAAAGTGCTTGACTACCATAAAATGCATTTTGTGGTACAGTGGCTTGAGCATGGGTGCTTTGACACGTGCACAGAGAAAGGTCTGGGATTGAAGCCACAACTGCCTACTAATTACCGGCACAATTCTACAACATGGCTTTTTGCCCCCACAATAATGGTGTGATCTCCTTTCAAATCCAATAAGAAGTAAAGCCATAGATGGTGTCACTGTTACCAATATAATAATGATTCTTAGTAAAAGTTTGTTTTTATAAGAAGAGTTAAATTACTTTTCTTTTACATTACTGCTTTTAAAAAGACACTAAAGCCAACTTTTTTTTTTTTTATCATCAATTGCATGTCTAAACTTTCATTCATGCTGAAAGCGTGAATATGCCGAGAAGTAGAGCGCATATTTAAACAATAAGATGAATTTTGAAAACATAAAAATACTTTTTAATATTTGTGGTACAACAAACAGAAACATTTCAGTGAAGTACTGTGAGAAATATGTTGTTATAAGATATTCCAATAGATCACACTCAGTGCAGATTTTTGAATCCCATTAATTATTTTTTGAAAGAAATGATAATGTCAATAACTACTGATATCATATTCCCCATTTCATTTCTTGGTGTTGTTTTCTTCATGTTATGATCTGTTACAATAAAACAAATTGTCAAGTTTAAACCTTAATCTTGTTTCTTTAAACAGCTGTATACAGACACGAATCAGGGACAGGGACGAACCTCACATAAACACATCCATCAAAAAATAGTAATGTCCTTGCAAATATCGACATTTGAACTTGAAAATCTATAGCAAAAAAACTTGTACATTAAATCGATATTCATCAAGCAACCCATCACCAAGACAAGCCTGCAAACTCATTAAAATAAGTCTTTAACAAGAGGCAATCTGCAGAAATAATACTCCAGGAAAAAGCAAAGTTTTTCATTAAAGCAACTCCTTCCAAAGTAGTGTAGTTACTATACTCATTATTACCAATAAAAAGGAAGGGGTTTGGAAAGTAAAGCCAGAACTATCTTTAATTGTCTATCTGGATCAGACTCTTTATGATAGAAGCGATGCAAATAACTATCATATGAATGTTTATGTGGAAAGTTTCCTATGTTGTGAGCAAGGTGGACGTCAGTCTAATATCAGATTCACTCATTACGTTCAGCTTAATATAACCAGCTAGCTGGAGGAAGAGATTCTGTGTTCCACATGTTATTTTGTTCTTCAAATAAATGAATTTATAAACTAATAAGCAATGGGAAGTAACTTCACTAAAACAAATTACATGAACCATAAACATGCCGAAGACAAGGCAGTAAAAAGGTAAGCAAACATTTATTAAGGGTGCTAATGCATCATGGATCCCATGAATACAGGCTAATATGACTTTTATTTGGACAATGTTCATGTTGCTGTTAAGAATGTTGAGTTTAGATACTGAAAAATGAGATGCCACTTTCTGTGTTCTATTAAGGAGCCCACAGAGCAGTTAGAAGATTCAGTGTCAGTCCTGTTTTCTGAAGTCCCGATTTCTGAAACACTCACATTTTTTTTAAGCAAACGTAAAATATAAATTCTGATGACAGAACAATTTCGGACTAGAAGAAACTAGTGTATTTATTTGATTATGTGGCTGCAAGACAATGAAATACTTTGCTTCATGGACCAATTTGACCCCAAATTAGAATCATGGCAGCGGCTCACTGGTCAAATTAGTTAATACATACAAACTGTTGAAAATTACGTTTTAAATTAACAGACACAGTTGTTCATTTCTGCCAAACCGTGACGTATTTGAACAGATTGCAGTGTGGCAGGCTTCGGGATGAGAACATAAAAAAAGCAATAACTCAATGCAGGTGTAACTGTGTCCCTATAACAGGCCTGCAGATACTTGAAAACTGAATAAGCACTATGGAAACTACCAGACATCTTACATCATTACATCGACTCTTCAGTTTCAACAGATCAGAGGGGAAAAAAAAACAAAAAAACCTGACGTATCTCACTCATGGAAACATAAGCAATACTTGTGAACTATAAAAGTATGCTCAGAGTCAAAAGCTCTCCTGACAGCTAGCACACATCTTAGGGTTGAATGAAAGGCTTTTTTTTTTTGTTTAGTTTTTTTTTTTTTTTTTTTGCAGGGATGTCCCTTTCTCAATGATTTACTTCC
>OMNM01016474.1:3579-16228 GCA_900302745.1 Parablennius parvicornis | reverse complement strand
TATGGAAAAAAAAAAAAAAAAAAAAAAAAAAAAAAAAAAAAGCACATTCAGAGTACACACACATAATCCAGTCTGACTCCAATGATAACACCTCTGATAGTCACTAAAACACTTTCATCCACAGGTACCTGAGCAGAGTGTGCAGTTTGGGTGTCGCGTTGGGAACTGGGGGAAAGATATCTCTGTATTTGGCCACTAGACACAGTCCGTACTGCAGGAAACCGTGAAGAGAGTCCCCGAGTTCCTGTTTCTGGTAAGAGAGCACCTTTCTCAACACTCATCTGACCCACATTATTACAAACAAGCTCAGACGCCAGGCAAATAAAACACCGTCTTGGACTACCAAATACTGCTTTTTACAGAGGATGGGAGAAGGAATATATATTGTATTAACCTCATATGTTCCAGACATTAAGTGTAAATAATCTTAATCTAACAATAAATGTATTTCTAGGTGACAGATATTGTGTATTAGGGCGTAATGAGCGATATGAATTTTTAAAAAAAATTTTTAAACTCCCAATGGTTAAAGTTTAGAGTAGCTACTATCTGGTAATTACATTGTAGCTGTGCCAAAGCTCCTCTAGTAATCTCTGACAATAGAAACATACCAGTGGGTAAATAGTACACTGGAAGACAGGCTTGGAAAATTGACAATATTTCCATAACGTGGGCTATACTTAGATTGTTGTTTGTTTGTTTGTTTACACTCGATCGAGCAAGACAGACAAAGAAAAGTTTATATGGCTTCACCCAAGGCTCCCTTTGATACTTCATGCAGATACACAATTGGTTGCCATTTAATTCAATGCAACTCTATAATAGATTATACAACAATTTTCTGGGTATTTATGCCACACTATTGCGCAAAAATCCAAATAGGAATGGTTTGTTTATCACTGGGGTTTTTTTTTAATATAGAAGCAAATCTTGAATTTGTGCAACTGAAATTCATTAGTAAGAATTTCAGAAACTAAGATCCACTGCGCAGTTCAAATTGAGTACCTGTTGGTAAGGCAGCTCCTGCTGGTGCCAGTGATACTCGATGCTGGTGAGCTGCTGGAACAACACGGACGAGTCCACCTCCAGACTCTGGTACAACTTGCTGTAAGCCACCCACTTCCTGTTGAGGGAACGCACAACACGTCCACACTTACCGGGAAGCGAAACACACGATGGATGACACCTTCACACGTTACAGATCATTGTGTAGCACAACATTTTTTTTTAATAAACAATAGAACAAACTTTCTCTTTTCTTTCATTGTTTGTTCAACAAATATACATTTTTGTATATGTTTATTTAATTCAACATAGATTATTATTAATAGTCTAAAAAAGTACATCTAAAGTCTTTTTTTAATGAGCACAATTATTCATTTATGAGTGAATTATTCACCCCGACCCCTGTATATTTTGTTAAATAGGGAATCTGTGAATCTAGGTCTTACAGTCCGGCTGAACTTTTAGCATACAGACATATGAAAATATAAAACATACGCCAGATCCTGAAGAAAAGGTGAGAGGTCATTCTGGGTGGCGTAGAGCTCCAGCAGAGTCTGAGCCTCGCCGCTCAGCTCTCCTTTCCACGGAGCAGAACTCTGAGTGGACAAGAGAATACTGTGAATAACAAACAATATTACAATATAGGAGTGCTTCAGTTTGCCTGGTGGAAAGTATTTATATTTATATTGTACTGCACACTTAAATCTTTGGGAAGAGGTCAAGACTGTTTTGGAGCTTGTGACAATCAAACGAAGACACATTTCAGAGGATTTCAGACACTTGTCCTGTACCTTCTGCTTGGAGATGTAGGCCTGGACGAACTGCTGCAGAATCCCGCAGTAGTTGATGTACGCGCTTCGACCAGCGCTCAAAGTACCGTCTCTCTGTTAGCGACACAACAACATGACGAGTCTGAAAGATTTCCCACTCTGGCAACCTATAGCGCTCATATCATGTTTGACCCCGAAAACAAAAACACACTGTCATTAACTTGACTTTGGGTATTTAAACTCTACTTCCTCTTTTTTTGCTCATGTGAAAATTGAATATCATTAGTGCACTTTTCTTGATGTATGCTAACTAAGGTTTTTATGCGTATTTTACAGCTTTATGGATGAATTTGAGCTTGAGGTGACACTGGCCGCGATTCGGGTATGTCTCCGTCCTGGGCTCCAGGTTGTACCAGTTGTCTTCAGTACAGTGAAGATCCTATGATACAGTGAGACAGATGAGAACAAGACTGGAGAAATGTAAAAAACTCTGGAGGGAAAATAAAAAAGTCTACTACCTGAAGTTTTAGCACAACACTTCCCAAAAAGTCATCTGTGCCTTTCTCCTTTTTGGCCTCCTTGATCATTCTGAGTTGGTAGAAAGAGAAACAATAAGCTTCTTTTCTTGAGTGGCCATATTTGTATTGGTCAGGAGTGAACAACACGGACATAGTTTTCTAAACTTTTTTGAAAGAAAAATATTGAAACGGTGCTGAAACAATTTAAATGGCAAAAACAACAAAGCAAAAAAGAAAAGAAAGATTCCAAAATGGCTAAAATAGCTAAAATTGTTGACTAGAGGGTCAAAAAGCTAAAACTACTAAAACAGTTTAAAATCACAAGAAAAGGTAAAAGAGGACATAAAACAAGCAAAATGGTTATAACTCCTAAAACGACTGAAACATTTAAATCTGTAAAAACAACAAAAGAGACATTTTAAAACAGCTAAAAAAAAAAAATGAAACTGCTAAAAACATATTAAAAATGTCTGCCTATAAAATGTTTGGAGCTTAAATACTTTTGCGGCTTATTTGGTAAAAATGGCCAAAAATGTCTCATATAACCAATTAGGTTGCAGAAACCTAGTATAAATCATAGAAAGAGTCTCCTACCTTCTTAAACTGTTGAAGTTGGTTTTGATCTCCTCCAGTTTCTGAGAGAGCGACACCTCTTCATCCTTGTCCCTGTGACAGAAGAACTCAATGACGTGACTGTGACGGAGACCATCACTTGAAAACATTTAAAGTCATGCGCTCCATGTTTTCCTCACCACATCTCCAGGTGGAAACTTCCATTCATGTCTTCAAACTCTCTAAAGAAGGAAGGAAATTAGAATTAATGTTCATTTCATAATATTTCAGGGAAATCAAAGAATGAGATAAACTTCGACTCACAGAACAAAGTTTTGGTTCCAGATGGGGTTCAGCGTCTGCTTCTTGATGTCTGTTTGGTAGATTTTGTCGTCTGATGCAGCGTCTTTGACGACTGATTTACTGGGTTTGTCTCTGGACCGGCGGGTCTTACTCTCCTGCTCGTCTTCCAGGATGGTCAACAGACAGTATGGGTCACTAAAACCTGTTGCGCAGAAAAATCAACCTTTTATGAGAGAATAAACATGATTCCTGCTTTACTATTGCTCTATTGTCTGTGATTTGACAAATTCTAAACATTTGCTTTTAGGATTCAGATGGAACTAAACAATAATCTTTTGTCTCCCTACAAGGTTTTTGTCATCATCACAATCACCACTAGAGGGCACAATTAAAAATAATAATGTTTTTTTTTGTTTTCTTATTCAAGCATTTAACGTATAATACTGTTTTCTTTCAAGACACTTTGACTCACACTACAAATGTGTAGGAAGAGAAAGAACTTACCACTGACATCTTTACCCAGGATTTCCTTGGCTTCTTTTATAGTGGCCATCAGACAGTACACTGGAGGCTGTTGAGGTAACAGATAAGACAGTTATACAACTGGGTCAAATATACACATTGCATTTTTTGGTTGTAATGAAAGGTGGTGGAAAATTAGCTTCTTCATATGAAATCTATAATTAAGTATAAGGGGTCTCAAATGGCGCAAGAAAATAAAAGCCGGCCCACTTCTTTTTCTCACCTCGGTTTTCTGTACTTTTTCCATGAGACCCTCGTGCTCTGATTCTGTCATAGTGAAAGCCTGGTAGAGTACATGCATGGAAAACAACAGTCAACAGTGGCAGTGTTATCGGTGGTGATGCATGTTGGGCGGAGATGTTTACCTCCATGATGTACTGATGTAGCTGTGTGTCTGTGAAAACCTCCGCCGTCGACGGTTTACCCATCTTATGTGTGATGGTGTACAGCAGCTCCTTATACAGTGGCTTCAGCTTTGATTAGAAACAAACAGACTGTAGACAAAATACCATTTCCAAAAACACCCAAGAACTGACCATACCTCCTGTTCTTTGTGCCTCCTCGCTTTCTCCTCTGGATTTTCATCGTGTTTGAAATCCTAAGGGCAACAGGATTTAATGAATGTCTCAGTTTGACGTCTCTGTTAATCAAAAAAATTGTAGTCTACAATCATGTCACATCACCAACCCATTTGTCTTTCAGTTTCCTCGTGTGAGCCAGTTTACGTCCAGGTACAAACTGGCGAAGCAACACAGAAAAAGTCAGAATACAGTCGTAACAGAATGGATACATGAAAACCAAAAGGAATGATTTGAAATGACATGTTGGCGCCCATTTAATACAAATCATATATGTGTTACTTATGGTTAATTATTACCTGAAACAGGTAACAACCTTTATGACATTACCAGCTGTTTTTGCAATTTTGCATGAAATATATCAGATGAAATCGGTAAAATGCAGCTTGTTATGTTGGTATACAGCATATAGTTATTATATAAAAAAGTGTATGTTAGTTTTTTGGGTTTTTTTAAGTTTCATAACAACAATTTAAAGCTGCTCAAATTTTGCTAGATTTTTAGTGGTTTTAGCCATTTTAAGCCCTGTTTACAAGAAGTTATCAAGTGAAAATGCATCATTTTCGTTAAGGTAACAGCAATGCTCGGAACCACATAAAAGTGAATTTTTGATAATGGTTCTAAAAAGGGGAACTTTCTGAGAATGCTTCATGGAAAAGAGGATAACAGAATATTTTGAAAACTCTCGGGTTGCGTCTCTGTGGATACACACAAACAACAACACCCCTAGTGGCTTAGCGTGCTAACTACATTGTTTTCAGCATTTCTGCTGTTTGTGTGTGAACAGACATCGTTAGCGTCACATTTGAAAATGGAGAGGTGCAGTCAGCAGCTGATGTGTAGTACCTGTCTGGGTCGAGGTAAGCTGTGTTCCTGGGAAACAGAAGACAAAGATGTTCTTGTTTGAATATAATAGAATGAGAAGAGCAGGCAAATAAAACAGAATGAAACGGTAAATTCAAGGTGACTTCATCATATATGTCTTCATTGCCAGATCTAAAAGAAAAAATAACTGTCTGATTAGACGTGCTTCCTCTATTGCTTTATCATGAAACTAACTCGAAAACAACATTGAGGTTAAAAAAAAAATTACTCAATAACTAAAGCAGGAAAATCACACACACACACACACACACACACACACACACACACACACACACACACACACACACTTCAAACACATTGAGTGCAAACAAATACAAAAAGACACTGTATGACTTCAATATCATCTGATCCACAACAGTCCTGACTCACAGTCACGGCATCTTCAAATAACAGCTCGGACAATGTGAGTCAACTTCAGGATTATTCTTTTTTAACACTGTCGCACTGAAAACTCGCTTTGTTTTTATCTTTTGAGGCTTCAGAAATCAATAATAACTTCATCGTAACAGCAAAACCTTTAGCAAATGAACATTTATATAGAAATATTTCACTTTTGTCCATATTTGGCTATTGTCCCATCTACGTGTGAAATATGTGGTTGTTGCCATATAAACTTATGCAAACAACATGTATTTTCGAAGTAGATCATGATGTTTACCTGTTCAGGTGTTTGCAGTAGATTGTCTCCCATGCTGACAGACTCAATTTCATTCAATATTATGATGCTGGTCTGATTCCCAGACTGCTGCTGCCTGGTGGAACGGTGTGCTCTATGTGTATGTGTGTGTGTGTGATATGGGGAAGCTGTGTGCGCAATGTGTTTCGATGAAACATCGCACTGAAGCCGGAAGTCATCACTTCCTGTGAAAGGTGGCAACGTCGAGAGCTGTGACTGATGGGTTGTTTTCCCCCTTCGGCTAGTACACTGCCTTGTGCGTGACTCTAACTTCACAAAATTGTTATTCTTTGTTTCTGTCTGTTTTAATTTTAACGTTTGAATCTACGACAACTCCAAGAATAATAGAAAATCTCACGCAACACACGATTTACCACAAGCTGAATGAGAGTGAAGCTGCATGTAATGTGAGACAGGCCTCAGCAGTCCATCTGTGGTTTGGTGTTAGTTTTAGCTGTGTGTATTTGGGTACATTATTAACTTGGTCACAGCACTCTGTGTTGTCATAGTCAAACATCTAGCACTATCTATAGATTTTCTTGGCACTATTTTGAAACATGAATTAGTTTCTATAAGTTGTTCGAGACATTTATTATTATGTTTTGGTAGAATATTACCAATATTTTATTACCAGTAAAGCTGGACAAAAGTAAAAAATAAATAAAACAAAAATCAACATTTCTCTGGCCTCATGTGTGCAGTGATATCATTATGTAATATTTCAATCACAGACACACAAAATGTTTAAATATTTGGTAGAACTGTTAGATCAGGGTGTCAAACTCATTTTAATTCAGGGGACACATAAAGCACAATTTCACCTCGGGTGGGCCGGACTGGTAAAATAGTCTTCAAATTCAAACTTTAAAGTTTTTACTTTGATGTGGTGAAGCATATACGTGATTAAAATGTTTAAACATTTTAAAAAAAACAAAAGAACAATTTCTACAAAAAATGAGTCCAATCTCAACAGGGAGCCAATTTTAATTAAACCTTCTGATGCAAAATACTGTGAAATGTCCAAAAACAAATTGTGTTTGATATCCTATGATTTAGGTTTTGTTAGACAAAGGTCACAGGTTTTCACACTAACGGTATCTGATGGTGGGCCTAAATGAATACTATCATTATTATCGAAGCTTAAACTGGTCATATTTTGATTGTCAAATATCAAAAAACAGACTTCAGATTGATTTGAACCGAAAAACCAAATGAATATAAGACAAGCGTCAATGAAAAGTGATCATGACCTCACATTAGTTCCGCTCTCTTCATTGCAATACCCCAGCTGAACAGTTTCATTCATTGAATCAACAGTCATTGAATCATTCCGAGAAAGAAGCAGTTGATGTAGGTGCATGGATTACTGTGTATACAAAATTGCAGTCAGCATTCTGACTCATTTGTTGTACAACAAATGAGTCTTAACTTTTATTTATATAGCACCACATACAACACTATTATTTCTAGGTGCTTTTAACAGAGAGAAACCCAACAACACAACATGAACAAGTGTGAGTGACGGTGGAAAGGAAAGATCCCCTCTAACATGAAGAAACCTTTCCAGAACCAGACTCAGAGGTGGCAGCTTTCTGCTACTCTGGTTGAGGTGAGGGTTAGAGCCTAGGAGAGAACAGGACAGACAGACAGTTTGGGGTAGGGATACAAACCCTGGTTTGAGTAGGGGGTACGAATACACCCCTAAAACCATTGGACCTGCTTAAAAAAAAAAAAAAAAAATTAATAAAAGGATTAAGTTAGGATTTAGGACAGTTTACCTTTGTAATTCCCATTTTGCTAATTGTTGACTGTAACACATGATATAAAACAAGATAACACAGCACATCATGCCATAATAAAACATACACAAAAACATGTCATAACATAATCTAAAATAACACAAAACAATGATATAACACTGAACAAAATGGCATAACGTAACGTAACGTAAGATGACGTGATGTGACGTGACATAACATAACATCCAAGACAGAACACAAAGCAAAATAACACAACATGACATGCCACAAAACAAAACAAAACAAAAAACAAACAAAACACAATAATATATTTGTGTGCGTGCGTGCGCGCGTGTGCAGACTCACGTGATTTCCGGTGTCGAGAGAGAAATGGCGACGCTCCTTGTTCGCTGATTGGTACCTCTCAGTTTATCACAACAGCCGCTGTCAGCAGCACAGACAGACACCGTTAACCGAGCCTGGCCGTGGGGCCCACTGATCCCGCTGATCCGTGTTCCTGCCCGGAGTAAAACCGTCGACATGACTCTGAACCAGAACCACTCCGAGTCTGGGGGAGTGATCATCAACAACAGCGAGAGGTAACGGGCCGTCGCGGCGTGTCGTTCAGCGGGTTAGCAAGAGGCGCTTCACCGTTAAACCACACTCCATCCTCCCACTGACTTTAACTATTAATTTCATTTCTAGCTGGTCACAAAGTTACTTAAAATCCTGCATGTATAACGAGCTTATTACGTGAATATTTATTTTTATTTTTTTTACACCCAACTAACTGAGCTTTTAATTCAAACTTTTAGCATCTGACATGTCACAACTGTTGGGTCGGCTGGACTTTCATTTTTAAAGACTATAATTTCACTGAACAAAGTGCTTTATGACAAATGATATGTAAGCCGAACTGGCAAGTCTCATTCTATTAATTGCTAGATGTCATTAAATAAACTATGAAGTGCCATTAAATAACAAGAGCTACGTTCATGAATTAAAGTGAGTGTTTCTCAATGGTGTTTGGCGTGTCCTCTTGCAGAACCGGGTCTGGGCCTTCAACCTGTTATATCACCACTACAGGCTTTTCACGTGTAATCACTCACATTTTGTTTTTTTGTAAAATGTGATCCATTCCTATAGCTTATTTTTTATTTACACTTATAGCTTTAAACGTGGTACTAATGTTTAACCTTTGTCACATGCCGAGTTGCCACAGTGTGTGTGTGTGTGTAAACATCACGGCCAGATTCTTCCAGAACAGCCTAAAGATAAATCCATTACAGGTAGTCCAGACCCGGTAGTCCGCTTTGTTCCAGGATGGCCTGTAATCCTAATGGTTTTACTTTAAAGCAACCGAAGAGCTGTAGTTAGTAACACAATAAACACAGTGATCTCATTTTTAAGCGGTTGGAGTCATAGGTTACAAAAGAGGAGTCGATTCATTGATCAAACACAATCCCTGTTTGTTCTTGTTCTGATCAGACCTTTGTAACTGTGTCTTTTTGTTTTGGTCCCTCACCAGTGTGTTGATGAACTATGATAACGTGGAGCTGGTTTTCTGCGACGCCGACAGCCTGCCTGAAGCTTTCAGAAAGAGCAAGAAGGGCAGCATCTACCTAACTCCATACAGGGTGGGACGCAAAACCCAAAACTGAAGTCTGCAAACACAACATTTTAGTACTCTTGTGTACGATATCAGGGACGTCAAACTCACTTCAGTTCAGGGCCCATAAACAGCCCGATCTCCTCTTGAGTTGGCTAGACTGGTAAAATAGTGCTTTAATAACCTTTGAATGTAAACGTTATCTTTGTTGTGGTGCAATATATGTGTTAAAAATGTCTTCTTTTTTTCACAAAAGCAAGCAATTATTATGTAAAAATACTATAATCTCAACAGAAGTTAATTATAATGACACTTTCTGGTGTAAACACCGCTTTATTCCGGTGTTAAGCAGTAAACTTAAGAAACCCCAAAACATTACCTTTTTATAAAAGATTCAGTTAGATCCTTGGGCTACAGTTACACGCCCACACTCATTTTTTCTGCGATGACAGTATAAAATACACCTTAAATCTGCAACCTGCATAAGTGTGAATTGAAGTGATCGTTGCAAGTCGAGTGCTGAGATGTTGGTGGTCACCGTTGTTTTTCTTTCCAGGTGATCTTCCTGGCTAAAGGCCGAGATGCACTTCAGTCCTTCATGATGCCTTTTTATTTGATGAAGGGCTGCGAGGTCAAACAGCCCGTTTTGGGAGCCAATTACATCAAGGGCGCCGTCAACGCAGAGCCCGGAGGTAGGTGTACGTGCGCACACGCCAGTATGCATAAAGTGGTCCAACATTCAATAATGGTTGTTTCTGTATCAGGTTTTTTTTTGTTGTGTGTGTTAAACCATTTCGTGCTTTACAATTGAATATTACTGAGGATAAAGGAATGCTCAGAGCCACTGAAAATGAAACGCTGCTACTGTGCATGTGCATTACGGCTGTAGCGCTCTCTGCCCACATGTGTCTGTGGTTTCAGTACACCAACAGACAACAGCACCTACTAGTGGTTCTACATGAAAACTACTAAGCTACTTCTGTTAAACGAGTATTGTTTTCATAATGTTGCTGTGTCGATATGAAACTTTTCTGAAACGAAAAAAAAAAACAATGCATTATTGCTTGAAACGTTGCGTAAATGTGCTACATCTCATGTGGCTGTCCTTCAATTCAATAGTGTTCTTCTAAATTGACATTTATTCTTTGTTCGAAATGACACATTTATTATTGCTGTGACTAAAACTTGGCTTGTGTCTTACAGGTGGCTGGGAGGGCACCGCTACGTTCAAGCTGGTCTTTGCTGCCGGAGGAGCCATAGAGTTTGGCCAGTACATGCTGCAGGTCGCTGCTCAGGGTATGAAAAATAATGGAGCGGTTAACAAACCCGTGGAGTTTGTCTTATTCGAGGCCTCGATTGATTTTAAATTCACTGTCTCTTTTGATTTCAGCCTCCCGAGGTCAGCCCGTGACTCCCGGCTTCGGAGGATGCCCCTACATGGCAAACGGGGCTTATGCTTACCCTCCTCCCCCCGCCAACGGAATGTACCCCACAGGACCGCCGCCTGGCTACTCTTACTCCAACCCTCCTCCTCCAGGTGGGCTTTTAATTTACGCAACGACAACAGAAACGCAAAAAAAAAAAAAAAAAAAAAGACGATGCGTTTCCATTTTAAATTTCATGTGAACGGGCTCTTACTCTTTGCTCATGTTGTCCAGGCGGGTTCTACCCTAATCCTCCAGCGTTTGACGCCTCCGCCGGCTACGTACCTCCCCCTCCCTACTCTGCTCCGCTGGGCCAGCAGCCCCCTCATGACCCGGACCTCCCCTCCTCTGCAGCAGGTGGGTGTCGTCACCAACAAGGCTCAGACTGATGATCAGACACGTGCTGCAGCAGCCTGGATAAATGTGAAAACCTTTGAAGATGTGGTGGTGCTGCTTTTTGTCGCTTTAAGAAGCAGAGATACCAACAGTACCAACAAACTGTTAATCGCAACAATTTAAAATGCTGAGAAAAAAAAAAAAACACTCAATCGTTGGCCGTCTGTTCAGATTTTTTCATCCGACAGTCTGAATCGATACATGCCACATTGCCATGGCGCTCTGACAGAACCAACAGTTGTGAAAGACGTTCCCTCAGCTGCCTGTTTCACTGCAGCACCGTCTGGTATCCATCTCTATCTCATCTTCTGTCTCCGTCGTCTCTCCTGAAGCTTGATCGGAGTGGCCAGTCTCGAATATCCCAGCCGCTGCCATTAAAAGTCTTGTTTAATTAATGCTCTCCTCTTTCTCTCTTCCTCCCAGCGGAGGCCAAAGCAGCCGAGGCGGCGGCGAGCGCCAGCTGTGCCACGCTGCCTCCCACACATGTGTACCTGCCACAGGTGAGCGAGCTGCCTGAGTTGACTCTATAAGGCAGCAGAGAACACGTAGCTGTACTCACGCGGAATCATAAGTGAAGCACGGTGGAGGCAGCGTCATAATCCGGGGCTGCTTTGCCGCCTCAGTGTCACTTGAATTCTCAAATTCAAAATTCAAAAAAAGGATATTTGACGAGTTGAGTTACACTGTGAATGTCTAATAAAGATGTAAACCATTAGACATGTTTGTGTCAAGTTCTGCAGCCGGTATTAGGCCGTTTACACAAAAGTGAAAAAGTAAAACTTTTGCCACATTTTTGGTGCAACTTTTTGAAAAGACTCTGGAAAATATATTGGAAAAATGCAACCGCAATTTCACTTGAAACTTTAACAGACCTCAGTCTGCAGTCATGACTTAATTCAAATCACAGTTTATGAATATAGAAAAAAAAAAACACTATTTTGCCACCGTAGCTTTGAAGTTTGATTTACCTGCAGGTTTGCCAACATCTTGTTCTTATTAGTGCCAATTGGATACCACACTAAATTTCCACATTGTGTCAGAAACTCTACGTTATTTAAAAATTACATTATGTCATTTTTTTTTTCTCCCCTCTTCTTCCAGGACAAGCCTCCTCCCTACTCTCCCCCAGAGGACAAGAAGAACCAGTAGAACGACTCGCCCTCCTTCCTATCCGATCATCTTGTTTTTCATTCCGTTACCTGAACACCAGGAAGGTCAAAGCGTCGAGATCTTCAGATTCCCTTCTTGTCTCACACTTCCTCTCATTCCACGGCTTCCCTGTAGGCGTTTAGCTTTTGTTTTTCATGGTTTTAATAGTCAGAATTCATTTATGATCAGAAGCTCCTTTACTTTACGTAAAGTAGCATAGTAGAGGATTTGACAGCGACTATTGTGAGGCGAGATCGATCGATATAGAATTTGGGGCTTTGTAACCTGATGAGCTCTCATACGGTTATTTATTTGCCTTTGCGTGTCCCGAGAAACTTCCGATTCAGCAGTTTTTGTTTTATATGGTCTAACCGGTGTTCCTCGCTTCGCTAACCCGACCAGAGGCCAGCTGGATGCAGTCTTTTATTTTTCTATGATTTGTGTGTACAGGCTTTTAATATGTAGACTTCGAAAAATATTTTCTCAAAAACACTAACCGAGATGATGAATAGCTTTTGTAACT
>OMNM01016470.1:3033-26744 GCA_900302745.1 Parablennius parvicornis | reverse complement strand
GTATATGTCTTCAATGCTATGACTCAGGCTGCCTTCCTGTTTGGCTCACTATGAAGTTTCCAACTCTACAGATGGCGATGAATTATTCATGAGTTTGACTTGTAGTTGTGACCCCTCACCAGCAGGTGGCCCCATGTAGAGGGGGTAGGTCCTGTGCTCGGGGTACATAGTCAGAAGTCACTGCGAAGGATGGGGCGTGGGGATTCTACTGTGTCTTATAAAAACATGAAACTTCCTAACTTGGGCTTACAGCAGCTCTGAGACTCAGAGAAAGCAACAATATCACCGGCAGGAAGCATGAATAATGGATGGCATTCCATCAACAAAAAACAAAACATCCCACAGTAATTAAAGCTTCTGACTTCTGTTGGGTAACGACCCTCATTTGTTCACGCCACTCAATAAATCCGTGAAACATCATTACTATAAAAGCACATTGTTCTGCTTGTGGTGGAAACATGACAGTTTGATGCAGAGAGACATAAATGTTTAGCAGCAGCTGTTCTCTGTTGCTCATGAGCTGCTGTAATTTGCTGAGTGTTGACTCATTCTACAGGAGAACATCACGAGAACAAAACAACTGCAAAACTTCACATAGTACAGTTTACTGCAAACAGCAGTAAACGTCATGACAAATACTTTTCTGATTTTTGAGACATTGGGATTTTTTTTTAACAGAGTGTTGAGCCCTTTGCGATTTGGTGAGTAATTTATGACAGTTATGTTACTCCTGCCCGCGCGGCTTTATAAAAACCAAGCTGAGTTAGTTTGGCCAGGTAAAAAATAATACCTGCTTGGCTTTGTTTTGGAGGGGTAACCGGGAAGTGCCTCCGAGGAGGATGTTCAGAGGCAAGAACAGCAGGTGATCAATCGATCAAGGTGATCAGTCGATGTCTTCTGGCATCTTGTCCCCCTTGATGCACAAAAAATGGCTTTGACTCCCCCAGGCAGTTCTGAAGCGTCCCAATGTATCAGGAACGGGCGTATCAATACAGTATTGTTACCTTCGCCAACCAAAGTTAGATAGAAGGTTATGATTTTGTGTGTGTGTATTTGGATTTATTTATTTATTGGTTTATGTGTTTGTATATACACATTTTCCCAACTTTTCACAAAAACTATTAACCCTAATTGGATGAACGGTTCGGGGCTGATTTGTTATCATCCAAGGATCAATCCATTGGATTTTGGGATTGAACAGATCCCGCAGAGGCGAGATATTTCCTCCATTGTAGACATGTTGGAGCTCCCCTATGAGCCGTCAGTCAGGGCTAACGATGCTCTTAGTCATTTGCTAGTACAATTATAACTCCACAACCCCCCCCCCTTCTCCACTCTCAGCCAATCACATGCTGAGTCAATCTAACGGTGCGGTCAAGTAACACAAAAGAATAGGAACCAATAGAACATGATTTAAAGATAGCATTGCAATACGATGAAGCAATTCAAATGACAGGGACGACTGATGGAAGGAGTGGTGAATCAATTAATCTTTTGATGCATTGGTTTCCATGGTGACAAATGTGTTGCTGGCAAAGGCATGCGCTCTACTGAGTAGGGGTTCTAGTTTAGTTTTGAATGATCTCTGTTGATTCGTTTTGATTTTGTGGCACATGTTGATTGATCTCAGATCCGATTCATTTGAAGTCCAACTCCACATTTTGACCTCTTTGCCTCAAATCTTCTCTTCCTAACATTTCCAATGTGGCACCATGTACATTGTTCCTGCTAGGAAAAGAGGCCTGTCGCCTGTTTCAGCTGCAGCAGCAGCAGAATAGAAGCTCATGACCTATCACATCAGCCCTTTTTGAACCACTCTTGCTGACATTACAGAGCAAACACATTCAGGACCAAACTTGCACATGACATCATATATTGCATCAACAGGTGGGTACAAATGTACCAAGACAATTAATCAATGTCACTTTACCTGTCAATGACTGAATGAGGTTGACCGTTGGCGTACCACTTTATTCAGTGATGATGTTGCTAAACATTTATACTATAACGCTACTAGAGGCAGTACTGGCCTGCTTGCACCTGCACAGAGTTCATTAAAACACTGATTTCATGTGTAAACTGCAGTTACTTATAAGATTCAGTAGGAAATAATCTAAAAAGGTCACAATAATTAAGTCTAAGAGTTGAAGTTAAAACGGTGTTTTAAACCTCTTCCAATACAAATGGGTGTACTTTCCTCTTCCCTTGACACCCAGCACAGAGCTGGAGTGAACTCTTTTCCTAGAACACATCGTTAAAAATCTCAAATTGTTGTTGTTATTGGTGCTGCTGGCATAAATGAAGTTTCTTACCTTACTGGACAACAAACACATAAAGATAGAACAAAAGCATTCTTTGCTGTTTGCTGTTCAATCCATCTCCAGAATCCCTGTCCAGTGCATTGTGTGGAAAACGATGGATTCAGACATGAGATGTATGTAGGTGTGTTGCTGCCAGAGCGGCGGCCCTCAGAGCTGCCAGACCACACAGGGCTCCAGACGGAGCTTTCATCCTTCAATCCACCAGCAGCCGCAGAGATGTGGCCCTCTGCCTGGACGGAGACCCAACAGTAATCAATCAGGCAGCTGACATATCGCACTGAAAGCACGCTGCTGTGTTTCCCACGTCTGAAGTAAGTGATGAGTTTGTATCTCTGCTCTCAAACTGTAATCTGGGTCTCTCCTTCTGCCCCGCGGACTGTTCTGCAGGAATATTCCGAGGAAAAAGAAAACTGCTTGAATTAAGTTTTTCGATGTGTATGTCTGCAAATGACAGTGAGAAGTTAAGTGTTTGGAAATTCTGAGCTCCACTACCTTGAAAACATGTAATGTGATGATTTTATAGCAGAGCATGAGCCAGAGCCCGGACGACAAACTGCCCAGTCTGGCTTTCTTTGGCCTGAATACCAACTCCTGTTAAGCAGATTGTTTATAATGTACTCGGAGGCCAACAACTTCTCAGGAAGTTCAATGTCAAATCCACCCTGTAAGGGTGTGTTCACATTTGGTACTCCATTAAAACAAACTCTGCAAATGTGAATACGTTCTAAACTGCTGGTTGGGAATAGACAAACGGGAAAGAAGTGAGTTGTTGTTTACTCCAACATATACTTTACTTCAGTTACAATGAAGTATACAATAATCACAATAAAATGCTTGTATGTTCTCAACATGGAGTTCAAGAGGCATCAGAACCTCAATCTTCTCAAAGACGGTCAGATAATTTTTTTGATATTATGAAAGTTTTAGATCATCTTTTATTGATCCCTCAGTTGGTAAACATACTGTAAACATCATTGTAACCCCAACACTGAATTTATCCCAACATATTGTAACATATAAAGTCTTACATCATGAAATATGCCACTTTGAACTTTTAAAAAGAAGTGTGATCTCCACTAAAGTCCCATTTACACAACAGCGTTTCACGAGAAACCCAATCCATTAAAAAAGGGGTACGTTTTCACAGCAACAACGGAAACACTGACAATGATGTAGTTAGTACACCAAACCATGGGAGGGCGCTGTTGCAGGTTTTCTAAATGAAACCACACAGAGGTATTCAGAGAAAAATACACTATAGACATGAATAAAATCGAGAGAACCCGGCTATTAAACTACCGATATGGACTTTAAAACTAGAATACACTGTGGGTCCGCCATGTTTGTTTACACGTGCATGGGCAGAAGGACCTATTTTCAACAGGAGGGAAGGGGGAGATGTGCAAGCACAGTGACAGATTCCATCGCCTCCAGCCGCCTCTGCAGGAGGAAAGGAGGAGGTTCTGCAGAAAGTCTCCTCCTCTGAGCCCGGTTCTGCAGGTTTCTTCCTCTTGAAAGGGATTTTTTTTCTTCCTCCATCTCCTCTACTTGCTCCTGTGTAAAAGTTGGTTTTTCTCTGTAAAAGTCTTTAACTTACTGTGTTGTATTTGGAGAGAGTTGGGGTGGCACAGTGGAGAAATGGTTATCACTCTCGCCTCACAGAGAAAATGCCGTGAGTTCAAATACTGGCCAAGGGGCCTTTCTATGGAGTTTGCGTATGCATATTGGTCATGTGTACGTATGCATGTGTGGTTCACTGGTGACACTAAATTGTTCCTTGGTGTTTGTGTGGTTGCTGGACTGTCAGCTGGGCTCCAGCAGCTTATGACCCAGCACAGCATTAAGCAGTATAGAAGATAGACAGACAAGATTAGTTAAATTGACCCAGATTGATATGGCTCTGGTTCTCCATTTTATAATCCACAACTAAACCAGGAATTTAACCCGATGTGAACTTGCCGCCAAGCAGCCTCCTGCCTCCACAAAAGTCAAGCTTCATCACAATACACTGACGTTTGCTCTTAGTTTTTCCAGTGGCCACATTAACAGCATATTACTTTGCCCTGTTTATATTTTTGGTGAGAAAAGCAACCCAACATCAACAAATAAAAGCAAAACAATGGATGTAAAAAAGCTATTACTTTACTTTTAATGTCCTTAAAGTGTGGGAGAAACCATCTTCTACAGCTGAAATATCAAAGACGAAAGTAGAGAAGAATGCTGACTTATGCAGCTGCTTTCACTTGATCTGTGGTCAGAGCCACCACTGTCCAGAGGAACATCTGGATACAGGAACACTGTCTGCCGGGTGAGAAGGATGACGTGAACCTCTGCAGCAGAAGACTGCAGGGCCTTAATGTTAACAATGTAAAGTCTGTTCATTTAATGACAGATGTCTCCTGCATGGTTCTAAGAGTTTAGACTTTTTTTACTTAATCATTCACAGGAATGTTTTGAGACATAACATAAAACAAAGTCTTCTTAATGTATTTGGGGGATTTGTCAATCGAAGGCCAGATCTGCATTAACGTAGCACAGTGAGAAAGGCCTGACGCTCAGGACCAAAGATGGAAGCAGTGGAACAAGTAAACGGTTTCAATTAATCGGCTCCTGTGAAATGAAGAGAAGTGAACAATTAAATCTAGAGTGACTTGAATGATCCTGCCCAGGTGTATAAATAGATACTGATGCCACATATGGAAATGTCCATATATCAATTTACATCAGTGTTCCAATCAACACATGGGTACATAGATCCATGGATCCATGTCAGCTCCTCATATGTTTCAGAAGACTCCAGCCAGCACTAGTTTGAACAGACAGTAACATTAATCCTTACAGCTGCTGTAAACGCTTGCAACAGACATAAGTGTCTCACTGGTCAGACCGCAAACTGTCTCAGAGCATCTTGGAAGCCTTTGGTTTCATCCCATCAAACACTATTCACTTCTGTAGATGACCATCAAAAGATGAGAAACGGCATTAGCTCCATGTATGAACAGAATATTTGGACTTACAGTGGTCATATTATACAAAATACACTTTTTAAAGGTTTTCCAACAGTAATACTTGTCCCAATGCCTTGAATGACGCCCCAGAAGTGAAGAAAGTCTGTCCTCTCTCTCCCTGGCTTGTTTCAGTTTTTTAAAAGTGAGTTGCTCCAACGAGCCAATCAGAAGTCAAAGTCTGTATAGTGTCATTGAGGGTTTAGCCAATCCCAATCAAGGTAGGCCCTCCCTTTGACTCCTTCCACAGTTAGTCAGCTCTGCTCTGGCACATGGCACCAAAAGAGGAGGTATTTCCCCCTCTTCCCAAGATGGGCATGTGTGGGCGGAGCCAGTCCAGCTCACACAGACACAGCAGATTCAGAATGCAGCTCCTATGATCCAATATTGAAAGGGAGGAAAATCAAGGAAAATCTGGATTTGGGGCAATAAACTTTAAGGAAAGCGTTTTTGGACCAACAAGACTATATGAATGTTTTGAAAATGGACAATAGGAGATGTTAAAGAAAGAATCTTGACCCGTTCAGACCTGGGGTCTGCAGAGACATGGCGGTTTGGGCCAAGGATCTGTCCTGCACAAGCTGGACGACTCATAAATGAGCACCAGGCCATTTAGAAGAAGTGATGTAGAGGTACTGACACAATCCAATCTCAATCATTTAGCCCAAACTGCATGATACAGATAAATGTAAACAGTCTGATTCAGGACTCCTCACATGTGATCTGATCATCTGAAACACATGCTAACGCCAGTTGGATATAGGTCACATTCAGAATTATCTTTTTTGTTTTCAAAGTAGGGCAGAAGCTTCTTTTACCCACCAGAATGTCAGAAAAGTTCTTTCTGATTTGTGTCTGAATAAGTTAAACAAAAGCAATAGTCTTAACGCAGTGAGCGTCAGACTCTCAGGAGGGCAGAGTGATGCTGCACCGGACCGGCGACAGGAGGAGGCTGTTTGGTGAATCAGAGGTTGATTACTTGACCCATTAAAAGAGCTCCTCGGGGAAACCGGCTGCTCTTGCTGGGCACGCAGCACAAGACTCATGTTCAAGCCCTCATTTGATCGGCTTCTGGTGGGCCTCAGAGGGAAGCCAGGGCATTTTCATTCATCTGTCCCAGACGGGCCTGTCAGAGGAGGCTCCAAAACCCCCGTGAACAAGTGGTGAAAGAGCTATCCACATAAAAGCTGCCACTGTCTATTAGGACCAAAGGCGTTGGGAAAGAATAGGACTTTCATCGCTATGCAGTGTTTTTGAAGTCTTTTGGATCATTCCTCTGCTCCAACTAATTCAGTACTGTTAGAATCTGGACACAAGCCTGAGCGATGGAGCTCTGAGATCAGTGATTTTTCACTGAAAGTATTTGAATGAACGAATGTTGATCAGGAGCACATAAATAGGTACTTTTGCTAAATGAAATAGTAAGCTCAACGTAATATCACAGGATGAAAAAGGAAGTGGTGTTTTTTTTTTTTCCTGGCATCACAATTTTCTTTGATGAAACATGTATATTGTGGTTGAATCTCAGTTTAAACTTATTTAAAAATTTGGAGTTGGAAAGCGGCTGAGTGTTTTTGTTTGGGCTCTTTGTTAGAAATAGAACCGTCCACAAGGGGGCGCACCCCCAAACGGGAGGTTTTGATTGTGTCAACACAGAATGCTGATATCATAAACCAGCTCTGTTATGTTTAGCAGTTAGCTGCTAACCACTAGCTGCTATCGGCTAACTGCTAACTGCTAAGACTTGAAGATACAGTGACCCCCATAGGATTTACAATTGACCCTGTATTTCATTTTAATTCTCCGGAGTGCGTTGCTCTGAGGCCTGGTTGTTTGTAAAGGGCTCCAGTAGGGCCGTTGCTACCACTGAGGATAACTTGTTTTTCCAATGTGCACGTATTTAGAAATAGTCAAAACAATGCTTTGGGACTCAGTGGCTCTGTGAGTGGATTCACACACACTTATTCACAACATATATTGAAATTACTTGTTTTAAATAAATGTTTACATTTTCATTACATTTTGGTCGCTACTTGGTGGACTGTGGTGATCCTCAGTATTTCTGAAATTCTGGCTACGGCCCTGGCCTCCACCATCATTTTTTTTGTTTTTATTTTTGCTGCGAGCATAGGACTGCTGTGCTATCGCTATGCTATCGCTAATCCGTGATTGACAGTTCCAATCAACGTGTGCCTATCAGTCAAAATTTCACATGTACTCTCGCAAGAGGAAGTTAAAGTATGAAAAAGTGTCAGAACCAGTTCTGTGATTGATTTTTTTTCCTTGATAAATATTTATAATATGTGAGAATACCGGGTAACAACTCCTTTAATCTACGTGCCCTCCACTATGCGGCCTCTTCCATCACTGTCACTTCACCAATCCTTCGTGTTGAGTTCAAACACAGAGTTGTTTTGTAAATTGCTCAGATTTGAGACCGTGCAAGTATTCATGATAGTCGCATTGACCTCTTTCTTACGTCCAACAAACAGACAAACAAGCAGAGCAGCCGACTGTGTTGTCGAACCGATTATGTTTTATCACCTCTCCGGTACTTTCCAGCGTTTAGACCTGCTGGATGGTGTTTGCTTTCGAAGGACCTCGGCTGAAGCATTTGATGATCACAAATATTTGACAAAACACTTCACCCCAGAAATATGACATGCTTGCAGATACATTTGTCAACAGTATTTTAACTCTATTACATTTGCTAGAACAGTAGATCTCAAACTATTTACAATGTCTACGAGTTTAGGCCACGGTCAGCACTTCAAGTAAGATTTCTTTTAAAAAAAAAACCTACTTTCAATGACAGCATTTCATGAATATGAGTAACAGCAATTTTATTTCTCATAAAATAGATAGGAATTTCATGGGTAATTATCATATTTTTTTTAACTGTTTTACTGGCATGACTCCTAAAATATATGAATGAGGAATTCCTCTGTTGTAAACATCAATAAGAGTGAACTGTATGTAAATGATGCCACATCCATGTCTTTGTTTCCTTCACAACTCTTTTGTGAGACTTAATTAGACTTTAATTTGCCCAAACCAAAGTTTATCAACAAGTACACCCTGAACCTGTTTATCAGATGGACTCAAGAAGATTGTTTTAGCACTTGGAGTATAGATACTGTAGCAGTGCTCAAACTTCTACTTTTTCACCACAGACCTGCAGCAACTCATTTTCATTTGAACACAAATAAATGTGATGTTATGTAAAGATGAGCTGGAAAGACTCGGCCTTCAGAGTTAGATTTTGCCAGCCAGGCTCCTCATTCCCTTTTGGTTTTGTCTTTCATTGGAGGGTCTGTTGCCACATTTCAACCGATTCCTCCTGACTAAGACACGAGGAAGGGAATTCGGTTTTCAGCTCGGTGACGTGGCTCAAACAGTCACTGTGTTACATCTCAGTGGTGAAGGAAAGAGTCAAACATGTCCAGATGTGACTCTGCTGTCAGTCTCATCCACTCTCCTCTTTCTCCTCCTCCCCCTTTTCCTCCTGCTGCTGCTGATGAATGAAAATTTCCACCTCAGGTTTGTTTGCAGGATGAAATAAAAGAAAAATGCGAATATGTGATGAATTACAGCTTCACATTGTCGCTGCTCAGGACTTTCCTGTAGTTTAATGTGCACATCTGAACTGGCTGACTGTCGGAGGGATTATTTGAACTTCTGCGGGATTTTAATCAAAAGCAGGTCTACTAGTGTTAATGGCTTTACTAGAGATGGATTACTCGGATCAAGGCTGGCTGTATTTTCACACAGTTCTGAGGAAACAGTGAAGAGAATCAGTTTGCAGGGAGTATTTCCGCAAAACTTCAGCCCGGGTGGTCAGAGAAGAAGCATCCAGAATGACAACATGTTTCCACTTGTTGGCAGCAGCTGATAATAAACCCTAATCTGGATTACTTCATGAAGTCACTCTGAAAATTCAAAGGATTTCTGTGAAGATTTTCCTCCATGTCTCCACTTTATTGAAGGTCAACTGATGAAAGTCAAAAGTCAAAGTCACATATTCAAGCTTAAAAGCCAAATTCCAGTATTACTCACTTCTATGACATAGAATGTGTCAGTAATTACAAGTACCTCGGTTTTGCTCTTGATCCAGAGCTTTCTTTTAAAGAGCTCATTGCAATTTTAGTTTGTAAACTTCAAATTAAAATTGGATTTTATTTTCATAATAGATAATGTTTCTCCCTACGTGTTCGGAAACTTCTCTTGTCTGCAACATTTTTACCCCTTATCGATTATGGCGATGTCCTTTATATGAATGCTTCGGTGAAATGTCTGCAATCTTTGAACAGATTATCATTGTGCCTTGAGGTTGTGGTCGTCTCACTCGCCACTGTGAACTGTACGCCAGAGCTGAGTGGCCTTCACTCAGAGCAAGGAGGTATATGCACTGGATGATTATAATCTACAAGGTCCCTGCTTATCTTACTGCTCTTCTGCAGACAACCAACCGCCAGTATTCCCTTCACTCCAATAACTTTCTTCACCTCCATGTTCCTTGTTTTCGGACTGAACTTTGAAAGCCAGCTTTTAGTTTCTCGACCCCCTCCGCCTGGAACAGTCTTCAGACTGCAACTAAAATGTTCATCCTGCTTTCCTTAACTCATTTCTGTTCAGTATTACTCTCCAAAGAGTGAGAATGGAGTGTTTGTGTTTTGAAATTTTCTTTTTTACTGTTGATGAATGCACCTTTTTAACATTTTTACTCTTAATGATTGCTCTAAACTTTTGGTGAATTTTAGTGTAATTTGCCTTGTAATCAGCAATTTATCGATATTTTAGCAGGATGGGCCTGGAGGTTTGCAGTCAGCGAGGTCACAACCCATTCAGAACACCTCCAGAGGTGCTTTGTATGGAGGTATTATTGGAGTAAGACTATTATTGGAGTAAAACTATTTGTCAATGCATATGGAGAGTTGTCTGTCTGGAATGAGAGTTTTCTGAAATGCGAGTTGTCTGTCTAAGCATTTGAATGCAAGTGCTGAAATACAGATAACTCACCAGTTATGAGTCGAGCTGCTTCACAATTGGCTGTTTTTCTTTCAAGGTGACTTTTTCTACAGCTCTGTGCCATCTGAAGAATTCGAAGTTGTAAAGTTCGGGCTCACAGGCTACTTCATTCTGTACTGCGCCTCAGTAGTTCACGACTTCCAGCCATCAGGTGGCGCTATGCCCCAGACTCATTGAGCGTATGAGACATTGGGGGGATGGAGAGGAGAGAAGACAAGTATGGAATCCCGACCGCATGCTGTAAGTACATATTAATGATTTTACACTTTTTGCAATTAGTGAGGCGATTACTGAGCCTAGCTGAAAGGTTGCTGCTGCTAAGGTAGAAGATTGAAGTCCCAGGTGTATTATAGCTGGAGGACACGTTAGCAGTCCTCCATAGCTGAGACCGTTCCAGTGAAAGGCTCAGTTTAACTTCATGGTGAATTACATTGAAATCAAAGCATTTGGGGTATTAGCTCATTTTAATCAGCGATGAGGCTACATCATTCCTATAATTGCAGCAATGTAATATGATGTGATATTTATAGAAGGCTCAGCAATCGCCTCACGAATTGTAAAAAGGGCAAATTCATAAATATCAACTTACAGCATGCAGTCAGGATTCCATCCTTGTCTTCTCTCCTCTCCATCGCCCCAATGTCTCATACGCTCAATGAGTCTGGGGCATAGCGCTGCCTGATGGCTGGAAGTCGTTGAATGAAGTAGCCTGTGAGCCGGAGCTCAAGGCAGTAAAACCCTGGCTTTACAGCTTTGAATCCTTCAGATGGCACAGAACTGTAGCAAAAGTCACGTGTTAAAAAAAAAAACAAAAAAACAGCCAATTGTGAAGCAGCTACTTGTAACTGGTGAGTTGTCTGTATTTCAACACTTGTATTCGAATGCCAGACAGACAACTCTCCATACAGACAGACAACTCTCCATTGACAAATAGTTTTACTCCAATAATACCGCCATACTATGGCTCCTGATTCTTCAAAGTGATGTCTTCATATTCACTAGAAAAGAACATGTGGATGTTACAAGTATAATGTTAGAATTTCTAGTTGAATTAAAAGAGTTCAAGGTTTAATCTTGTCCAGAGCTTTGACCGCTCAGGGGTCAAACATGGAGGAGACTGTGGACAGAATGTTGCCGTTTTATTAAAACAATATTTCTCTGAAAGTGTTCTTCAACAGACTTCACTGAAGACTGTTTACTGAATGAGTTGACTGAACCGACACTAGTCCAATGAGGGAAACATCCTCTACAGAGTGGCTGGAGCATTGAATTTGATTTGCACAGGTTCTCTGCAAACCTGCAGACTGAACCATGAAGTGGTCTATCACACATTCCAGCTTCTTTATGAGCATGAACGTTTTACTAAGGCTTCAAGCGGTTTTGTATGAAATAAGATATTCAGCCAATAAAATGAGCCGAGCCGTCAGTCTGCTTGGTCCAGTTGAGTTTGTGGAGTTGAACACCGACGGCAGAGCGGCGAGCGTCAAGCTCTTTCTTGAATAACGTCTGGGGTCTTTTTAAAATGGTTCTGTTGTCGTTATTTCTCCATCTCATCTGGTTTATACTGAGGACTCTAATGTTAATTCAGTCTCAAAAACAGAAGGATATCAAATTTACTAAGAGTAAAAGTGGCTGATTTTGACATCTGCAAACATGTTGCTTCATCCTGTTCAGGGTCACAGGGCTCTGTTGCCAATCACACACACACACACACATACACAGAAAGGTCGTGAAGTGGGGGAATCGAACCAGGGATTATTCTTACTGGGAGGTGAAAGTAGAAACCACTTCCAACACTCTGTGGCCCCATTTCGGCACTCTTTTACTTTTATCAACTGAAATAAGTCACTGTTTCTTTTAATGAGATTCCATTTAGCTCCATTGTAAGTTTTGCAAACACACAAATCCTCAATTGTGTTCTTGTGTGAAAATGAAGAGGTGAGCACCTGACTCAGCTGCCGGGTCTCAGCAGCTCTCTGCTGTGTCTGCTATCTTTGCAAAATCCCCTCTTTTGGAGAGGATAAAGTCACAGTGAGGGACTTTTAGCACAGTTATCAAAGTCACTGCTGATGCTTGAATAAATTGCAGGGAAAGGATCAAATGCAGAAGCTTTTGGTCTGTGAAGTCTGTGCTTCAGGTGAACGCGTCTTCTCCAGTGTTTGAACTCTTCTTCCAGTCAGTGCGTCACAGCTCGTCCAGCAGCAGACTGAGGAGGAGAGCTCGAACAACAAGAAGTCATGCAGGAAGAAAAGCTGACGGCGTGCAGGTGTGAGCTGACGGAGACGTCAGGAGAGAAGAAGATTTCCGTGCGTTTGAAAGCACCTCGGGAGGCGACTGAAGGGAAGCAGCGGGGAACAGATGGCGGGAGCTGTGTTGTGGCGATATCCTGCAGACCGCCGGCGGCCATGGCTCCCGGGGGCTCGGCTCAGCTCGGCTCATCCCACTGGGCCCATTCCTCACTCTGGAAACTAAACCAGCTGGAAGAGACTGACAGTGGGATGGAGTGAACCGCACAACTTCGAAATCTCCTGTTTGTTATTTGTGAAATGAAAATGGAATATTTTGGTTGTTGTGAAGAGCCGCTTTTATCTTTTACTTGGTTTGTGATGTAAACAGCATATTTACAGCTCCATTCAAAACCATAGTGATAGTACTTGCCTAGTAAAATGTATGTGTGTGTGTGTGTGTGTGTGTGTATATATATATATACACATACAAGGCTACAAGAAAATATCCATTGCACCTTGGTTGTAGTACCAAGTAATGCATATATAGTGAAATATTGACTGGAAATATAGGGATGGAAGGGAGGAGGGACAATGAGGACGATAAGCACTGACTACCTGTCTGAAACATGATCAGAACTAAAATGTAGTTTTGTAACTGACAGGATTTGTCAGTTTATGTCAAAGATTTAGTCTGTTGGTGTCTTTAACTTGTCTTTTGAGTGTCATGGATCGTGGTGAACCCAAACACGGACTCGGACTCAGATCAGGTCGTTCAAAGAGTTTATTAAGGCAACAGGCATACAAAGCCAGAGGGGCGATCCCAAAAGGGAAGTAGTAGAAGTCCAGGCAGAGTGTAAAAAAACACGGAGAAGATCACAGGAGGAAACACAGGGAAAGTCCGAGGTCACGAAAAGGACTACAATGACGATCGAGCACTGACAAATGGAGGAAAAGGACTTAAATACACAAGGGAAGGGGAGACACAGGTGAGAAGCAATAAGACTAATCAGACACAGTGTGAGGGTGAACAGGAAGAACAAGTGAACAGAGGCAGACAAGACAGGACGAGACAAACAGGTCAGCGACATGGACTTGACAGACATGATATGGTTCCTTACATTGAGGACTTCTATGAGTGTTTGTGCATCATTTTGAATAAATGTTAAAGTGACTAAAACAGGAACATGCTAAAATACATTTATGTGATTAAAAAAAAAGTGCTAATAGGTTGAACTAATAATTGAATGTGAGCCTTTGTGGTGAAGCACGGAAATGTCATAATGAGTTTTAAATTTGGGAAAAAAATCCTTTTTTTAACCACTTGCTCCATCATGTCCTACATTTACAAACTCTCACAGTCTATCTAATGAATGCATCGAACATCTGGTTGTGCCTGTGACAATTGCAGACTTTGAAAAGTAAATTTTGACTCTCATCACCAGAAGGACCAATAAATGTGCTTTATGTAAAATTTCATACTGTGCCTCCAGGTTTCCACACCTTTAGAAATATCCTGAAAAACCTCTTTAAATGCTGCTTACATGAAACGAAAGCACTGCGGTCCAGAGACACGTCAGGCCCTCAGAAACAATGGTGGTGGAGAAGAACAACACGAGCTCCAGATGGAGCAAAGAGATTCTACAGGCATCAGAGGAAACTTCTGTCAGAGCTTCAAACATCTTCTAATTGTCTCTTTTCCCAACACAATGTGTTCAACATTAAAATTCTTACAGTTTATGTGACCAACAACACAACAAACACTTTGCCGGACAAGTATAAACAAACAGCTTAGTTCCATGCTGTAACCTCGAGATTCAAACAAACATCGTGCAGAAACACTTGGAGGAATTTTGGCCAAAATTGGGCTGATTCACACGAAGCCAATTCGATTTAATTACTTAATCGGAACGCTTTCCGTCAATTTCATCATTTTATTTTTTTGTATATTGTTCAATAGGTTTAATTGGTTTCAAATGTTTAAATCAGAGGATGAGATGTGTGCTGCCGACCTCGGGGCCGGGCCACTTTGTTAAAAAAAAGCCTTGTGTCAACTGTTTTCTTTCTGGTTAACGACAAGTTTAAATGTGAAAAACAAAAATGATCAAAAACAAATAGGACAATATCCCTTCCGACTTCCAAATGATCTTTGGGTAAGCCCCGCCCCTGAACACAAACGACTCTGACAAACGTTCTCAACTCTGTAGAGAATCATTACAGCTGGAGACGCTTTTATGATTTTCTTGGATTTTTAACTCATTCAAGACACAGAAATGGTCAAACGATGTTCCTGGGACTCAAGCAACAGTGACACGACGAATTCCTGAAAGGATAAACATCATCCCATTTCCAAAACAAAACCTGGATAAATGTTGTCGGGGGGACTTAACCAAAAGTCAACTGAGAAGAAGAGCTTAACTTAAAAAAAAGAAGTTTCAGTGTACCGTCTCACAAAATCCAGAATAGTCCCCACTACTTTAACACATTTAGCTTTGTTGCTTCGCTAATATTGCATAAGTTTAAATAACTGAAACATTGCATGAATATACAGTAGTCTTCTGTTGAATCTCAGATTGAGTGTTAAGATTTGGCAGCATCAGTGCCGCCGTCAGTATTTCAGCAGTTTCCTTCAGACGTGAGGTTCCTGGGAAATGTTACCGCATAATCTGGTGCTACGAGTAGAGGCTGTCGGCTTCCTCTCCACTGTTGTTCAAAGATCTTTTCACGAGATTAAACCTCATTACTCTTGAGTTTTACTGGCTGATTCTTCGTACATATGTAGAGAGATTTGTATGGTTTTACAGTCGCCCCATAAGAGTTATACTGGCTCACATATTTTGTGGTGCCAAGCCAAGTCCTGCCAAACTAGAACGACGCTTTATGACTTATATATAATCCTCTTCTCCCAATGCAGCACATGGCTGGCACTCTGCCTCGGGCTCTTAGTGCTCGTATGATTTGCTGTAACCGAGGTCCAGATGTAACCCCGGTCTATACACTCTCCACTATGTCCTGATTGTTGATGCACGTCATAAGTCATAGTGGTCAAAATCTCACATCGGAAATACTTTTCTTGGCACCAGGAGCAACGAATCAATGAAGCTGCTGAGTTCACATCACATCTTACGCATCGTCTTTATAAACTGATGTTGCACGTCCAGTATCCTTCTGAATTGTTTTTGGCTGCGTCTCTCTCAGGTTCTCTTCCTTTCGTTGTGTTGATGTGAAACATTGATTGCCGTCGTGCTTCTGAACAAGTTAAAAAACATCAGCTCACAAGATGTGTCCAAAATCAGAGAAGGCATCCCTCCAAGACTATACGGGGAGGCCAAGGTAGCCACTTGTGGCAGCCCACGACTGTGTCCTCCATCTTTTCTCCAACAAAGGATCCAACAGGTGTACCCTGACATATCCCAAGATGCATTGTGTTTACTAGGCCTGACTGGCATTTAGTTATGGACAACACAACTGAATTGCTGTGACTAGGGATGCGAATTCATAAGATTTTTCCAATTGCAATTCCATTTTCGATTCTGCTGAACGATTCGGTTCTTCATCGGTTCTCTCATCAATTCTCATTTGGAAATGAAACCTTCAGCATTAACAGCTGAGGATGTGCTCACATTGTTTGCTGCTGCATTAAAGTCCACTCGAGCGGATCTAAAACACAACATTCATTAAAAGTTATTGCAGCTGTGTGCAAATGTTTCTGCATGTTGGTCAAATTCCCTCTTTGATGAAATATCCACTTTGTAAGTATTGGACGTTACTCTGTTGTCGTCCTTTCTTCTAAAATGGAACCACATTTTTCATCATTTGTGCAGCTTGAGCTCCATGTTTCCTGCTGACTGCTCAGGTAAACGACATGACCACACACGTTGCGTAGTGTGGTGACGTCATTCACGCCTGCTGGAATCGATAAGGAAATCGTATGCAAATTTGACAAAAGATTCCAAGGAATTGAATCACTGGAAACCAGTTCTCAACAGGTTTCCCATCCCCCTCTTGACCCTGAAGAGTCAGTGTTGGTTTGTTAATTGCTACTGTGTTGTGGAATGAAGCATTTTCAGCACAAACGAAACTAGAAAATAACTCAGAGAGCACAGACCTCTGCAAAATGGAGTTTTCAATGTTAAAATTACCAACTTCAAAGTGCCGCCATATTATTAATCTGGATCAGATCCAGGTGAAATTTGGCACAATTCAGGGCATTGATCCTCCAAAAATACATGTCAAATGTCAAGGGAATAAAAAAAAAGATCGCATGAGTTATGATTTTTTGAATCTCGTAAATGGGGTTTCCAATGTTAAATTCTAGAATTTTTCCTGACCTTATTCTGGATCCCATCCAGATTAAATTTTGCACCCTACTAGATATAACCTTTCTACAGATCACTGAAGTTTTACAAGTCAATCAGATGTGATCTCCAAACGATATGATTTTTTTGAAAACAGCTCAATGATAAGTAAAGGGGTAAAAGAGGATCTTTGATATTTTTATTGTTGTGTATCCAGATGGTTATCCGAATCACTCTCAAAATGTAGTGGAATCCAGGTTGGGTCAAGACATATCTTCTGAATTTTTATTAGAAAGATCCCGTCAGGAGTTTTTGCTATTAGACAAACAGCCAGACAGACAAACAAACCCTCGCAAAAACATAACCTCCTTGACGGAGGTAAAAATGAAAACCAAAAGTAAAAAAAAAAAGTCCTCTAATGATCCACGGTTGCTAGGCAACAACTGCAAGTCTGGAAATGGCCCATTGACAGTCTCTTTTCCTTATTTCAACCTTCCGACTACCCACCAGTAACAACAAAGAGTAGGCCTCATCCTTCAAGTGATGTAGCGTCTGAAACAAAACACAACAACAGTATAGAATCTGCCGGAAGTATCAAGACATCAGCAGCAAGTCTTTTAAGTCAGAGTGTTAAGAAGTTTTAAGAAGAGTTGGGACTGTTTTATTCTGTACATTCTCACGGTCACCTGAAAGTCTACATACTGTATACAGACCAATGGAGGTACAGATAGAATCCAATGGAGGTACAGATTGATTCCAATGGAGGTACAGATACAGATTAATGATGTAGTACCACTGGTAGCCACCAGGGCAGCATTAAAACAATTGGGGCAAATTTTCTCTGTGTGACAAGTAGAGATATTTGACACTCTTAATACTCACTTTCTACAATACTGCATCACATTGTTCCTCGTTACAGCATCAGCATTACTGCAGAATCCGCAGTGGAATGTGCTTTCAGATACATTGGACACGTGGAAGAATAATGACAATAACTTTTGTCCCATCTAAAGTGCACTGATCTCTCTCTTGTTTTCATGAGGAAAAAGAGTATTTACGCCCACTCGTCTGCTAATAATGTCTCAAATTTGAGTCTAATGTGTACAAGGAAAGCTGAAATTAAAACCAAATGGCTCTATTAATGCTCTTGGAGGTGAACTGGGTTAGCTCACTACAGCTCCACTCGTTGAGATTCTCTTTAAATCTGTAGATTATAGCTCATTCAGGAGTATTCTCTTTTTAACAAATAAACACTTGTGAGGAGGTGAGCTTGAAAAGTCGAACGCTATCTTCAACTATAGAAACAGAGCTTAATGTTGCTTTATTCTTTTAGTAAATTGTGGTTTCCTTTTTCCCTTATAATAGATTTGCAGTGTGCTTTTAATTTCCAATGGAAAATGATTATTTCAGATAATGTAGCAGAGTATATAAATGTAATCTTATATATTCTAACTCCCCTTTGGGGATTTAAACATTTTTGTTCTATACTTTATTGTATTGCATTGTATTGTATTTTTAATTTTATGTTAACAATGAATACGACAAACAAACAAACAAAAATACATAATTGAGATCCAATGCTGTCCTACCTTCAGATAACTACTTGACTCTCCCGTGTTAACAGGATGTATTATATCTGAGTTTAAGTGAAAATGTCCATTCAGTAAACGTGCTGCAAAGTTGAGGAGGAAGAACTTTAACCTGCATGTTTTTTTACTCTGGGATGAAACCAGAGCAGAAAACCCAGGAACATGGATTTGCAAAGTTAATCAGGATCCGTAAGTATTTAATTTTGGATTTTATAACAGAAAATTGAGTCAAAGTAACAAAGTTTGATTCCAGATTTTGGGGCTTTTCTCGGCTTAGTTTGGATTTTGTCAGTGTGGGTCTTCTCTGGGTATCATGGTTTCCTGCCACAGTCTAAAGTGAGATCAATTGGTGATCGCCTGGGTGTCAATAGGTGTGAATGTGTCACTGTGTTTGATTGATCGGTGAGCTGTACACTGCCTTTCACACATTGTGAGTTGTGATCAGCTCAAGCTAAGTAAAACACATAAATTACCTTCCCATCTTTGTTAGATAGACAAACTAATAAATACTTTGCCTACTTTGGCTTTACGTCGCCCAGTGATTCTTCGAATAGCTCAGTTGAAAACTTTATTACCTGAAGCACTACACACTCCTGAGGAAAAGCTTTATAGTGATGTTTGGATAATGTACTCTTTAAAAAATCATTATCTTTTTCCCAAACGAGGATCTGACTATAGAAGTGTCTGGAGTCTCATTACAGATTGTGACTTCCAACTAAAACCCGTAACCATAACTATCGGCTCCTGCTGGGATTCGTCATTTGGAGACACAAGCAGATGCTTTATTGCTGAGGAACTCTATTATGGCTGCTGGCTTGTAATTTACCTTGTCAAAGTTCTTTTTATCACCATATCTGAATGTCTTGGAGGGAAGATATCACATCTGTATGCTTCAAATTCAGCACAAAGAGTTTTTTTAATGTAGCCAGATTTTGTACAATGGCACAGATGTTTTTGTGTTTGCTTATGATCGAGTGGAGATATCAAAAAGTGGATATGTAAATCTCACAGTTTGCCAGTGGGTCCATCATGTCCTTCTGCTGGATTTCACTTTAAAACGCTGAATTTAGCATAACATCTACATTTGACTCATAGAATAGAATAGCATTTGCAGTAGTGCTGTCACTAACGACTAACTTTCTAACAATTAATGTTTTCTATTAATAGATCAATCTAAACGACTAATTAAAAAAAAAAAATCTAATTTTTGTTATTTTATTTATGTTCAATAAATTTTTAATAAAACTCAGAGGCCAAAAGCTGAACTGTAACATGACAAACGTAAACAATAAATTATGTATTACCAAATAAATAAGATGAAGCAAAACAAGAGCGAGGAATTTAGCACAGGCCATTCATTGTCTATGCGAAAAGCACCGCGGTGCATGCTGGATGCAGCGCAGCATGTTTTGAGCAGCGTTGCATTGCCCAGAGCTGCCCGAGGATAATATTCAGTTAGGAAAATCCTACCAACTGTAAACAAATGAGGCATGGGAAGCTGGTGCTCTGATGCATTGAAAGACTTTCGTAAAACTCCTGAACTAGCGTTAATGGAACCAAAACAAGGACAGGTTCCACAGTCGCAGCTTATTTTCTCTCTCAGATATTTTCAGAAAGACTTGAACTGTTAGTCACTGAACCGTTTTTTAATAAAAAAAAAGAAAGCTTGTGTGTTTGTCCAATCAGATGCAGCACATAACTCCACTGTGCTACGTGCTACATGCTACATGCTAAAGAGTTTCAGGCTCACAAACCAAAGATGTCGCATGCTAAACATGAATTAAGTCTGACTAATACACTCACTAGCAAGCGGGAGCGTGTGGCGGCACACGGCAGTGTGTAGACAGACGCCACACGCTGCAGCTGCCGCTGGCATTTTCACATCAAACCAGCGAAGAGGGAGAAAACGGACAAAGGGTTTAACCAGCAGTGTGAACACAGCATACAGAGTGGTGTGGAGGAGAATTACTTGAAAATCAGCTGAACCATTGGAGACGAGAGAACAAAATTAAAGAGGCTTTCTGTCAGTAGAATGACCACTCGACTTATAAAATGTAGATTACGTCGACTCTAATTATATTATCTCACCATGGCTGCTCGTCCACGCTGGCCGCTCGCCTTCGTGAAACAATGGTGCACTGTTGATATTCAGCATGATTGGGATGACATTTGCTCAAGGGCTACTCATTTCAATGGCTGTAATAATGAAATGATGGGAAGTAAGAAAAACAACAAAAAAAAAATGGATCCTTTCATTATCATTTCTATATAGAGATATTTTCAATGCAAATATGCTAAAAGGATTTGTTCATGGAGTGAAAAATATCACGAATCTTATAATTGCGTCGATTGTTTTTAAAAGACATGCTTTTATTAATGGTCTCTTCAGAATTACAGGGAGTACATTTCCAAATCAAATGAGACAGTGTGCGACATTTACCAACAGCAGTCTGGAGTTTTCACTGGAGGTAAAGGTCAGAACAGACGAGTGCAGCAGCCGGATTTCCTCCAGCTGCTGCGTTCGCTTCTGTTGTTTAAAGGCCGAGAGACTTTGTCCATCAGTTTAATGCCGGCGCCAAGCAATACAAAGGGAGGCGACTGCACAGGATGTTCACTTTAACCACTCCTGGGTTAAAGCTGTAAGAACATCTGATCCGTGTCCTTCAAGTAACTCAATCAGTTTTCTACTTGAGTCACTTTCTGTGCTCGGGATCCTTCTGTTTTCCATCAACAAAGTAGTGATTCCATAGATCTCTTCTCCCGTCCAAGTTAAACCACGGCTGCTTCCAGTACAATGTATCAGCTTAAACCTCGGATTATTTGCTAAAAGGAATGAGTTAAAGGTGTTTACTTTTTAATTATACCTTCAATTTTAACCACTGAAGGACAAAAAGACAAATAGTAATCTTCCCCATTGTTTTAATCTCCGATAGACGTCACGTGCTTCAACATGGTTGGAATAGAATACAATAGAATAGAATATCATTATATGTGTGCGCCCATTTGTACATAATCTAATATCAATTAACTTTGTCGTCATTTTCGACATTAAGTGTCGGCTGTGGCAGGTTGCAAGTTTGATTCCCTATCTGTCATCTCAATGGATGAACAGAGTGCCATCAGTGTGTGAATGTGATTTTTTTTTTTATTTTGTTTAGTTTTATAAGTATCGTTTATTTTCATTTATGTCGGACATGTGGGTAAGCCAAATTAAAGTAGACTCACAAACAAACATAATAGAGCAATGCAAACAAAACAAACAAACAAACAAAAAAGTAATAGATAACTTAAATAAATATGGTCCAAAGCAAGGCTTAGTAAATCCTACCCCTCATTCACCTTGACCAATCAAATGGATATGCATATGCCTGCATCTACACACGCATCTATAAGTATATACTAGTATACATATACATACATACACACACACACACACACACACACACACACATATATCTATATGTATATACATACACATATAGATAGATATACTGTAGATACATATACATACAGACACACACATACTGAACCCATATAAACACATACATGTTTACATATACATATTTATCTACAAAAAAGTAGTAAATGGAAATACAGATGAATCTTAAATTCTCCTAACACCCGTGTCTGCAGCCCATAATCCCTGTATTTTGTGAACACCATTGATTTGTAATGTTTTTTGAACTGATTCATGCTTCGACACTGCCTGAGCTCCGCCCCTAAACTGTTCCACTATCTCACTCCACATATAGAAAGACTATAGAAATGATACAGATATAGAAATGACTTCAGTGTTGTGCGAAACCTCCCATGTTTTAACTTTAAGTCCCTTCCCCAGTTGTAACCCCCGTTTCTGCTAAAAAAATGACTTTTAAATATTTGAAGGAAGTTGGTTGCTTTTTTGCTTTCTACATTATTTAGATCATACGAACATTTACCAGGTCTGTGAATTTGAGTATTTTTACTTTTAAGAAGAGTGAATTTGTGTGATCTCTGTAGCCAGTATTATGAATTATTGCTCTTTTTTTGTGAAATTGATAGTGGATTTATGTGTTTCCCCAAACTTCTGCACAGTAGTTTCGATATGGTAGCACCAGTGAGCAGTATAATATGTGGAGTGATTTGTAGTCCGGAATGTGTCGTACTTTATTGATTACTGAAATGCTCCGAGGGATTTTGTTGTGTACATGTTATATGTGAGATTTCCAATTTATTTTATCATCAATTATAACACCAAGAAATCTATTTTCGTGAACTCGCTCAATTTCCACCCCATCTACTATTAATTGTGCATATTTATCCCTTTTTGCCATTGCCAAATGCCCTGAATTTAGTTTTACTTAAATTTGATGACAATTTATTGATGTTAAACCGCTTTTTTAGTTTGAACATTTCAATAGTGATTGTTTTCAGAAGTGTTTGTAAAAAATGTTTGTATCGTCCGCGAAAAGAACTCGTTTTATTTCTTTTGCTATATTAATAATGTCATTTATATATCGTAAAAATAGTTTTGGACCCAATACTGTACCCTGGGGGGACACCACAAGCAATGACCAAGCACGATGAAGAATCTTGTCCCATTTTCACAAACTGTTTCCTGTCCATTATGTAACTTCCTGTGTGTAACCCAGTGCATTACCACTCCCTCGATCTATAGCGTTGGTAATTTCCTCAATTGATTCTGTGAATGCCAGTGATGTTAAACTGCTTGACCTGAATCCATGTTGACTGTCAGAAAGTATTCTATCTACTTTGTTGACGAATAATTTTTCAAAAATTTTGGACAACTGTGGAAGTAGAGAGACGGGCCTGTAATTGGTGAATTGGTATTTATCCCCAGTCTTGTACAGCCTGTACTGATTAACAATGCAGAGCACTTTGAAGAACTGCTCAAGCAGTGGACACGCACCATATATGTGAAATCCATTTACATATAGTGTGAAATATGACTTTTAATTAAATTTACATGATTTTATTTCCATTTTATTTATTTTTTTTTTAACATAATCTCTTAGAACTACTGATGCAGGAAGTCTCTCTGACCACGAGAGTTCAGACGGGAAACATTGAGGCCAGCATGCTGCTCTCCATGTTCACATTTCATGTGCATAACTAATGTTAGTGCCTGTGATATTTCTGGAGCTGACTCACTTTTCTACAAGTATGTTTGCTTGTTAACTTTGTAATGTCATGCTCCATGCTCTCCCCTTGTTTTCTTCCAGTTCAAAATTTTGTGATGGGATGG
>OMNM01016461.1:2660-19721 GCA_900302745.1 Parablennius parvicornis | reverse complement strand
ATCTGATTGTTTTCCGATAAGGTGAAGAGCTCTCAGTTAATCATTCAACTGCTACAGAAGACTCTTTCTGGGTGTTTCAGTAATAGCTTTAAAAAGTCATTAGCTCAGGAGTCTTTGATTTTCCAACGACCACAGCTCCGTCTCAAGGTGGATACAAAGTCATTAGTCACCATCAGTCTAAGTGTGAAAGAAATCCTAGCATTATAAAGTCAAGTGCTTTAGCAGTACAGAAAGAAAGAAAAAAAAACTGCATTGAAGTGTCCGTAGTGGAATTTATATTTTTCATGACTGTGTTCCAGAAAGGAATATACTATTATAGTGTGAAGTGTGCAATACCACGGATGTTGTCATGACGCTTAACTTCATGCACCAGATGCGGGAAATGCTTCGCTGGGCCGTGGTGCCTGTCTTGGGGGCTGATTGGTTTGGCCCGACACTGCATTTGGAAGATTAAACTGCAGTACAGAGAAGTGGTCAGAGCCATGGGATGTGGGACAAAGCCCCAGGAAGGGCACAAACTGGGCAGTGTAAGCACGAGATAACCTTCAGAACAAGACAAAGAGACGCAGGGCTCAGAATAGAGAAACTCAATTCTCACCCTTGTGCTCAAGACTTTGATAAACATCCATGTGTGCATAGGCCCTTTTTTTGGTCTTTGCTGACACATCATTTCACAGACACTGATCACGAATCATCTTGTATTGCTCTGTAGGACTGCACTGTTCAGGATGTATAAACTTCATCTTAATTGCACTGCATGTTGTTGCTTTTTAGGACGGATAAACAATGAATAATTTTAATCTCTTGTACATTCAGTCGGTGTCCCAGGAAAGCTGAGGCATTAGCATTAGAGGCGATGGTCATCATGGAAAGTTAATCTGTGATATGATGAGACCACCTGGCAAGGTCAGAGCCAGTTCTCCCAGGAAGAATGAGATGCCTCATTGACTGTGATGGATTCCTCCCTATACATCTGTTTCAGAAAATGCGGTATCCCCGCTATCAACATGCAATGGGTGTTCAATTGATCACACGGATCACGTTAACACGGAGAGACTGTGTAATCAGTGCCAGGCGCGCGACACAGGACAACTACATTAAGATGAGAGTTCAGTGTCCTGCGGACGCTTTACAATGATAATATTTGCAGTGAGGCTCTGGTGGGATTTACTCTTGTCTCATTGAGGCCTTCTGTATTCCAGTCAGCAGCCAATAGTGCAGATGAATCGGCATACAAATTTGGAGTTGCATCAGTAACTCCAGAGACACTATAAGGTAAAACCCTGAGGTTTAACGTTTTGGACAAGAGAAGGCTACTGAGTCGTGCGTGGTGCATTTCATATATTGAACACAGATGTTTTGGTGATCTGAATTGTCATTCCATGGATGGATGGATGGATGGATGGATGGACGGATGGACGGACGGACGGAACGATGGACAGTTTTGCTGAACAGTTGCTACCAAAATAATTGCAGTATCATCTTTAAAATTGTAATCCAGGTTTATAAGAATTACACAGGGGATTATAAAACTATAAACTAAACTGGCTACAGAAAATGACAACCACTTCATTTATCAGTAAGTGTAATGACTCAGGGGAACCAAAAGACCTTGGCAAGCGCCTCGGCGTGGAGAGTGGGTGTGCGTGGGGCGGAAGAAGTATGGACTCTATCAGGTTTTGGCAGGAGAAATAGGAAAGAAAAATGTGCTTGTGTGTGAGTGTGCGTGCGTACGTGCATGTGTGTGTGTGCTCAGTAGAACACACATGCCACTATGACTCACGAGGTGGAGAAGAGGTCGCCTTGGATTGGATATCAGATCTGCCCTCTTTTGTCCTCTGTTTGGCTGTCGCCTGTCACACTTGATCACCACATTTTTAACTCGGATGTCTGATTGATTGCTTTCAAGTTCAATTAAACTCCAAAAGCAGCTATTTTTATCTGTGAAAACAAAACATGGCATGTGTAACCTGAAGTCACTTGAGCAAAGGCTAAAAAAAAAAAAAAAAAAAAAAAAAAAAGAACCTCATGAGCTCAGACTGACATGAAGCTATTTTGATATCTTCAATAGAGATACATCTTTGTGTGTTTGGAATTTTTCAGCTATGAATGATATTTATTTGTGTCCAACCGTAGGAGAAGACCGCATCAGAGAGAATGCGGTGGGCACCACGGATCCGCAGTCAGCTGGTGCGTCCGGAGCAGAGTCCGGCTCCAACAGGCGGAGGTTCCACTGCTGCATCAGAGTAACTACATTACAGATAAGGAAGGCCCTGTGGGGAGTCGCTATGGTGATGTGCGTGTGCTCGTCCTGGGCAGGCTCCACCCAGCTCGCCAAGCTGACCTTCAAGCAGTTTGACGCCCCTTTCACCCTCACCTGGTTCGCCACTTCCTGGAACTGCCTCTTCTTTCCGCTCTATTACATCGGCCATGTCTGCAAGAGTGCGGAGAGGCAGACGCCCAAGCAGAGATTCAGGTTGGAAAACCCTCACTGCATCACAAACCAGACAAACTAACACCGGTTTCATTCATGTTGTAAATCTCAAAAACAAAGTTACAAAATGATCCAAAGGGAAAAAAAGCAATCTGAATAACGAGAGAGATCTAAATATTGGAGAAAGACAAAATTAGTGCACGCCAATCCGAAATCATACCTTTAATCAAAGTTGTTTTTTGACTGTACTTGTCTAACATCTTGTAGGAGGCAACCCAGAGTCAAAGAGCAACAGCAGCAACATTAGAGGACGAGAGTTATGTGGATTTCACCGCATGGGGATCTAATTAACGATGTTCTTTGCCAAGTCTGAAACACCAATTAACAACATTAGGTCTGAATATGGGATATATTTTGACTTTCCATGAAGCAGAGAAAGGCTTTTTGTCTAAAATAAATGACAAGAAACAGAACAAAACTCTGAGAAGAGCCAAGAGAGCAGAAGGGCAAAAACTCGCTTGATCTAAATTTTCAGTATGATTACAGACCACGAAAACGAGGCCTCACGATCCTTCTGACTCTTTGGGTTTTAAGCAGGAGGTGTCGCTTCCTATCATGGTGAAGCAGAATTCACCAGTGTTGGATTGTTCACCCACTAATACAGCTCTTAGTGGGAAAAGTCCACAAAGAGGAAATGTGATGTCATATGTCATCTTAATATAATTAGAATTAGTGCCAATAACACATCCTATCAGATAATTTACCATCTCAATGAAAAGATAGCAAAGATATTAAGCTCACCTTCAAACAGTTGAGACGCTGACTCATCACAGCATTTCTCATGTCTGTACAGTAAAGTCCAAGCGTCACTACACGTTATACATGCAAAGAGTTTGCATGTATAACGTGTAGTGCAAAATGAGGTTTTCTGATTTCACAGGATAAAGGAATTCACAAGATCAGATGGATGTAAATTTGGCCACACGCTAAGATGCAAAAATAATCTATATTTTATGGCAGACTATGTGTTTATTCCTGTTACTGGTGCCTTTAAAAAAAAATTTAATCGAAACTACCATACACACCACACTGTCAAGGATCAATCAACCGAAAAATAGAAAATGGAAATTACTGCGAAAGCCCTGAACCTAAATGACAACTAAAGGGCATTGTTTTCTTTTGACACACTGATGATGCACAGACCTTTGTCAGAGTTTCATGTAATAAAGAGATGCGGGAGCTTCAGGAGACAGGAGCATAATCCAAACAAATAAAATCTACGGTTGTATTTTTTCATGCACATTAAGTCTAAAGATAAGCCTGGAGTGGCAACACATGATTAACTGAAAAATAGAAATAAATGGCATCCAGTAATATTTTCCCCAGACTTTCCTTAGATGAGGCCTACTTAATACTAAACCCGGTCTCTTTAGTAGCTTTACTACTAGAACATAATGTGATTAAGTGCCACAAATTACACTTTTAAAAAGTAACAATGTTCATGTTTGCATTTGGGATTTACTGCATTGCAATAAGAAGTGTTTTTTTAAATTTTGGTCTCTTCATTAGTATGTATGAAAATATTCAAATTGCTTCACAAACTAATGTAGTCCAGCTCATTAATGCCTTTGCAAAATCCCAATTAATGGAATATTGTTGCAATCAATCACATTAGACAGCAAGTATTTATCATGAAGTGGCTGGTTTGTGTATGCAGGTTTAGATTAGCAAACATTTTAATTAGAAAACTTGATTACAGTGTAAACCCGGGCCATTAAACCAGTGTGGCTTTATTGGCATATAACTATCCTCTAAATGGTGTGAAATATGTTTTACTGCATGCAGGAACAGACACCTTGTTTAATGTGTTTCACCGGGTTCTTACAATGACCATAAATGAGTCCAGATGATATTCTCTGTATGAGCTGACGTTGTCTATCTCATATGTTTGAGGTAATTATGCACGGTCGCTCCCTCTTCAGATTTTCCAAAATACTGGACCACTCATTTCTTGAGTTTTGTGCTTTCATTAGGTTTTCCTGTAGTAGAAAACCCATTTCAATGCTGTTGGAGAAGCTTTTAAACCAGCACATTGATCATAGTATGCAGACAAAAGTCTTATATCTGCTTCCTCCTCTACTACTTTCAACACAAACACTCAACAAAAGATGTGGTATGGACATTTGCTGGGAGGGCTAGGCTGCTTTTCTGTGTTGCAAGTCTTACTTTTTATTTTAGATTTTCTTTCCAAGGGCTTACACAAAGATCTAGGACGATTGCTCCTCGGGCCAGAGCTTGTGTGCTATGAATATCAAATGCTCTGTTTGCTGTGCATTTATTCAGATTGAACCAGTTGTTGCTTCCCAGGCAATGCAGAGAAAAATAGAGCTGACATCGGTAATAGCCTCCCTGCCTCGTTATATAAAACACTGGCCAAACAAGGGGGAGATTGTTTGACATTAGCAATGGCAGGTTTCACGAGTGTGACTGAAGATTTATTTCGTAAGAAGCTCTTTATCACAGTTTTGCTGCTCGTCACCTTCCTGAGAGATCTGATTTGATGTTTATATGGCCAGCTGTGGTCGCAGTAGATAAAAGCATTAGCTTGTGGAATCACATTCGTGGGTTAGTGTTTTAAGTTTAATGAAAGTAACACATTGTTTCAAAATCTTCTTCGTGATCCGAGTGAATTGTAAGTTCATTCATCTGCTTCCCGCTCCAGTCCTCATGAGGTTTTAGTTGCAACATGGAGAGCAAAGAAACCCAGTCATCCGTGAATGCCACAACTTCCTCCGTGGTGAGCCCATGAGACTCTCCTATACCGTCTGAGAGCTATAATCTCTCTTGCAAGTCTTGGATGGACTCCCGGGGCCTTCTTCTCCCAGTTTGATGTACTCAGTAGACCAGATGTCCAAACAACCACTGCTGGTTCCTATCAATGTGAGGAATGACAGCGGTACTTTGAGCCTCTCCTATATGGTCCAAAAAGTACTCATTTGTGCTGCTCGTATCCGTGATGTGATTCTTTTTGTTAATGACCTCAATCACTACTCCATTCCCTTTTGATTAAGACTACAAGACACTTGAACTCCACCTGGGGTAAACTCTTCTCGTCTACCTGATGAGGGCAAGCCATTTGTTTTTCAATTATATGAGGAAAAACCAAGGAGATGCTGATTTGCATCTCAACAACTTTACACTTGGATAGTTTGTTCTTTCTTCCCAGTGCATGCTAGAGGCAAGTACATGGTGGTGCCAAAAGGACAACATCATCTGCAAAAAGCAGTCGCCACCTTCCAGCTCCCCCCAGTGAAGCCCTCCTGACCTCGGGTGTGCCTCAACACCCTGTCCATGAAAATCAGGAACAGAAGTTGAGACAAGTCACAGCCTTGTCTAGAGTCTAACACCCACCTTGACATGTCAATCATGTGGACACATTTGTCATGTCAGAAGACAAACACAGGTCGCCAGCAGCAGAAGTCGAAGAAAGGAACGAATTGTTAAAGGATTAAATGTTAGCATGTTCAATATGTTTTCAATATTATAGTCTGATAGTGTATGGAATAAAGGCATTGTCATCGCCTCTGTTTGTTGTTGTTTTTTTTTTTTTAACCGGAAGAAATCAAACAAGAAGGACAGACTGATCTGCTTAAATTAAGTGGTTTTTAATGGTGGTTTTTAACTGTCGCTTCAAAAGCAGAGTTGGAAGCTGGTTTCACCTCAGTAACACTTTTCCTGACAAAACCACAGACTTAAAAGGATCTCTTAAACATTAGCACAGATTACAAGTTTCACAAATGCAGCTTCAAAGAACACACGCACGCAGTCACGCACGCACGCACGCTCGCACACACACACACACACACACACGTACACACACACAGAGACACACACAAGGTGTTACATCCTCTCCCTGTAATGAAAGGATGATAACCTTTAAAGTGCTTGTGTTAGTGTTGCGTACATAGAGTGACTATTTTTTTTTTTTTTGGTGCAGACTCAGCTCTCTGGAGGTGATTCATAGCAATCCTGCTCCTGCTCCTCTCTATTCACATGGCAAATATACCTGCCACTCCTCCATTATTGCTGCTTCATCTCTTTCATGAGGCCCACATGCTTTCAGAGTAAATAGCTGTATGAGGAGGACTGTAAACACAAGCAGTCAAAAAGTGTGTGAATGTTATATTCTGACTCGTGGGAGCGGAGGTGGACGGGGTCTTTGTAAAATAAGTCATTGTTGGCTTCACGGTAGAGGAGACTAACATCTCAACAGAACATGTGAGTAAAAGAACAAACACTATAACACTATAAAGTATTTTGATACTGATACGTCATGTCACGGTTTGCTTCCTCTTTCACATTGAAGACAGACTGACTCAAGCCAATAACTTCACAAGTTTTAAGAGCATTACCACAAAGTTCTTGGACACAGTAAAAATAAATAAATTAATTAATTAAAAAAACTCCCACCGACTTCTTCTCAGTCATGATTTATGACTAAGCTTCATACCTACGCACGACTTTAAGTTAAGTTACTTCTTCAAAATAGTAGAATGTCAGCCAACTGCCATTGTTGGTTGTGCTTTTGTTTTTTGTTTTAAAGAACTATCAAACAGCTTTGTTTGATTCATATATTTCACACCCTGTTGTGACATCATGAATGATTTCAGTTGGTGTCCGTGCTGAGGGTACGTGTCCGATACAAGTGTCTCAAACACACTCTCATATTGTGGCTGCTTATCTCAAACAACCTGAAGGTAATAAGTATATTTTAAAACAAGACAGTTTAGTTTCATTTATGGGGCCGCTGAGTTTATTTAATTTCTGTGTCCTGTGGCAGACCTGATTGCAAAATATTTACAAATTTCTTTTGTAGGGTAGAGTTGGTCCCATGTGTGCTACAGTGTGGGACTAACATCATTTAAATGCAACGGCTCAAGTGGGAACATTTGTTTATATTGAGTTGTGTATTCAGAAACGATCAAATTTCCAGTTATTGCTATATTATCAACTTTAATTTAAAAAAAACCCAAAAAAACCTTAGTTTACCATGCTGACATGGTGATCTACATTGTGTTCTTACGCAGGGAGTGCTGCCGGTTTTTCGGGGATGACGGACTGACGCCCAAGGTGTTTTTCACCAAGGTGGCTCCCTTTGGCCTGCTGTGGATCCTCACCAACTACCTGTACCTGCAGGCCCTCAGGAAGATCAACACGACGGACGTGTCAGCACTGTTCTGTTGTAACAAGGCCTTCGTCTTCCTGCTGTCTTGGATTGTACTCAGAGATCGCTTCATGGGAGTCCGGGTGAGTGCATTGTTTTGCATATAATGTACGTGTGACTTTCCCTCAGTAGAAGGAAAATGTGTTAATTTGATTAATTTGATTTAATTTGAATTGAATTGAGTTTCCATCTGAAGTACAAGTCACAGAGCCTGAATAGTAAAAAAAATGGTATCATCTAATCATGTAGCTTATCTCTAAAACTCCATGTTATCAATATTATTGATAATAATTATAACAATAATAATAATACACATGTCTAATACTTACAATTCTATGTTGCCCTGTTCCATTTTCAAGTCTTAACCTTTGGTGCATGTATAAGTTTTTTCTTAATTTCGCCCGTGGTTCTTTGAAACTCTTGTGTCAGGAGACGGTATCTTTTAATTGAATGTTTGCATGGCTTGGTTTCAGTTCAGATTGTGGCATGGAGGAAAAAGACATCTTCATTTATCTTATCTTATGAGTAATTGTATTTTTTTCATTCTTAGATTAAATGAGCTATAAATGGAGGAATGTATAAAAAATGACTCAGTCCCTCATTTTCTCATTTTGTGTTATGTGAGTCATGTCTAGACTCTTCTTTAGATTCATTTTGCCAGACGTGTCCTATCACCAAGGTTGGGAAATGTCGATAAAGACAGATACGAAATAGCATAGATTTTGTGTTTCTACTTCTGTTTCTGTCTGCATTAAAAGATAAAGTGCTGTCACAATAATATATTTGGACCCCAGCATCTTGTTTGACCCACATTCCAGTGACGCTGGAAGGCTTGCTGTATTATAGATAGCATGAGATAAGAGGAGAGCCTTTCACTGCCAGCAGACTTCTTACTGTGCCTCTGTTTTATTTCTTCCAAAGAATTATAATTCTTCTAAGCTATTGTAGTCAGGAGTGGATTTTCTATTTTGTCCTGTTGTTTAAAAGAAAAAAAAACCAAACAAAAGAAATGCAAAAAATTTGTGATGATTTGCTCTGACTGAATATTATCATTGAACATGTAAGCCGCACACACTGCACGGTTGAGCAGAGAGCGGCTAATCTGGCTGACAGAGTGATTACAAAGCCGTGATCGGACTGCCATTCAAATGTACCTCCCAGTGTGCATTCATGTATTAGCCTCTGTGTTTGTTCTCCCGTTTTTGGCGAGATGAGGAGAGAGAGGTTGAGGGTTTACCTCGGTGAGTGGAGGTATCTCCTCCTCTCCTCCCACTGCACGTCCCAGATCCTCTCGTAGCTGCAGCTGTCCTGCACCCTGCAGAATGGATTTCCCCTCTTTTACTCGCTCAGACTCACTACCGACCAGTCTCTCCCTTGTGCATGCCCCGACTCTTTACCCCCTATCATGTGTGATAAAAGGACTCAGCGAGAGACAAATGTAGTAATAAATGAGGTGCTCTCTCTCTCTCTCTCTCTCTCTCTCTCTCTCTCTCTCTCTCTCGCTCTCTCTCACTCTCTTTCTCTCTCTCTCTTTCTCGTTCTCTGTGGTGATGGGGATTGCAGTGCTTGGATGTCTGCAGCAATGCAGGGGAGCTTGGATTGAATGAGCATGTGTTGAAACTAAAGGTTGAGAGAGAGAGAGAAAGTGATAGCAGGATATGAAGTCGTCGTTATTAAACAGGGGTGAGATGTTGTTAAGGGTGTGTATGTAAAGAGATGATTTAATGTTATTCTTAAATCTTTTAGTGGCATGTTAAAGAGCACTCTTAGTTATGTGGTGTGTTGATGGATTAATGGGAGTTTGAACCTAAATTGACACGACTGAGGCTAAATGTCCAGGTGACCCTGCACAGGGTTTAGAGGTTGTAATGACGCCCGCTCCCCCACCGCCACTCACATTGTGCTAAGATGTTTTTTTGCATCATTGCAAAATACTGGAAGTAAAATCACCGCTCAAACCAAATGAAAGGTGAAGCGTTGAGTGACAGGCAGCCTGCAGTGCAGAAAGAGTCATTTTGCCAAAGGTGCTCAGGGAGCTCCGGCCAAAAGCACAAACACACGCCTCATTTATCTTCCTGACACCTCCTTAATGCAGAGCTAATCTACTCAGCTGGATTGCGGCACCACCCCCAGTTATTCCTCAGCCAAACCCCCACCGACATGAACAGTTACAGTATGAAGACACATGCACACGAGTGTATTCATGCAATGTGATAAAACATACATGAGAGATTTGATTTTGCTGCGTCAAGGTTGACTGAAGGTGGAATAAAACAGATGGCCTGTTGGCGGCTCTCAGCTGTGGTGATCACAGAGGCAGGAAGTGGGTGGGTGTGCCCAGTTGGGGCTGCTGAATGGAGGGAAGGGTATTTGGTGTGTAAACATGATGGCAGAGTAAAGGAAATCAATGTCAGACAATCAAGCCAAGAATGTAGAAGCTGTCTATTCTGTACCGGGAGCACATGATCCCAAATGCAGATTTCTCTGAAGGGTGCTTGTGTCTGAGAGAACGCGAGCTGTCTGTCGGCTGTAAAATAAAACCCACATAATATTTATACCGTTACAAGACTTCCCCGCTGAGGCTCGTGATTTCCGCAAAGCCTTGCACGCCTGCTGCGTCCCCACTCAGCAGTAAGGATCATCCTCTTTGTCTTTATCACCAAACTGCGAAGCCTTCGTGACATCCATTCTTCATTCACGCATGTACGTCATCTCTGTCTACAGATAGTAGCTGCTATCTTGGCCATAGCAGGTATTGTTATGATGACCTACGCTGACGGATTCCACAGCCACTCGGTCATCGGGATTGCTTTGGTCGTGGCCTCTGCTTCAATGTCAGCGCTCTACAAGGTATTTTTTCTGTGCATTTGATGTAAAATTTATATTCATGTGTGTACATCCATGGACCTCCATCACTGGGATGTCTCTATTCAGAATGGAATGACGAATAAGATTAGAAATAGCAAAAAATAAAACATACATCTGAATAGTCTTGTCTTATATAAGAAAGCCCGATCGAGCTTCTTCCCAGTTATGTAATCAGGTGGCAGTAGACTGAAGGAGATTATGAAATGTGAGATTCAGCTGAGTGACTCGTGTGATACATGCAGAGAAGTGTAGCCTCCGGGCGCTGGCTTCAGGCTGTGTCCTGATCAAGGAAGTGACATGTTGGACCTATAGCGCTATTTTTGACAGTTTCTGGTCTTCCCTGCCCTTTTTTGCCCGTGCTGCACTAATGTGATAAACAGACAGCCGTGGCCCCGAGCCAAAGCCCTGGCATGCTCTTGGCAGGTGCACCGCTGTAAATATCCCTCACCTCCTTCAGAGGGCTGACTTGTTTTCTCATCATGCTCCTCCCCTTTTGTCCTCAGGTGCTCTTCAAGATGGTCCTCGGCAGTGCCAAATTCGGAGAGGCTGCCCTCTTTTTGAGCATCGTCGGGAGCGCCAACTTTGTGTTTATCAGCTTTGTGCCGGTGATCCTGTATTTTACTCATGTGGAGTACATCGGCTCGCTCGCCGATGTCCCATGGGCTTACTTCTGCGGGGTTGCAGCGCTGCTTTTCGGTGAGGCGGCACTCTGAGCAACAGTGCACAAACTGGATACTTCGCTGGTTATTTAAACCCTCGGGTATCATTTTGTGGTCTGACATCCTCATTATGTAGTCTGCTGCTGTGCTGATTCTGCTTCTCTTTGTAGCTTTCAACGTCCTGGTGAACTTTGGCATCGCGATAACTTACCCAACATTAATTTCCCTTGGCATCGTCCTAAGTGTTCCTGTAAATGCCAGTGAGTCCTTTCACATTCCTCACAGTCTTAGCGTTTTAGATCTGGTCACTCGTTAATATTTGATGTTATTAAAACCTCCCCCCCTAAAGTTATAATTTATATTTGATGAGGGATTCCATGTGAATTTAAAGCAGCTTTTAGTCTATTTGCTAATGTGAATGTGTTTCTTGTAATCCTACAGTGGTGGACCTCTACACTTGTGAAATTAATTTTAACACGGTGCGCCTCATCGCCGTGTTCATCATTTGCCTGGGTTTCCTCATGCTGCTGTTACCAGAAGACTGGGACCAGTGCATCATCCAGCTCAGCACCAAGCTGCGCAAACGCGACGAGCCAGCGGAGGGAAACGCAGAGGCCGGCGCCACCACAGGGCTCAACTGGAGAAGCCGAGGCAGGACGTCCATGTCAACATTTGCACACTGACTCCACGAAATATCAGCATTACAAACACAAAGACAGACCCAAAGGGAGGAGGCGCATTAACACATTTGATCAGCCTGGTCCCCTGCCTGCTCTTCCGCAGCAGCTCCCTTGGTGACAAAAAAACACTATGACGAGTTGTCCTCTGATCGGTAAACCTGGGAGGCGGTGAAGAGTCACAGATTTTGCACCGATGTTTTGGTGTCCATTCCACTCAGAAGTTTCTCCGAGTTGGTGCATGGACTCATATCAATTGTAATATTTCTTACTCCGAGATTGATCAGGAATAACTGATTGAGCTGACAATTAATTTTTGCTGTAACACTTAATCATTCCATTGATTCATTACATTTTTTCGCACCTGGGAAAACGTGCCAACTTGCCAGATATTGTTCAGTCATGATAGGTAAAAAAAAAAAAAAAAAAGACGCCGTAATCAACCAGCTAGCTTTAACATGTACACATTTACACACCTTAAAAAAAAAAAAATCCAAAGAAGAATGCCTAAACTGCTCTTTGCGTGGAAACAAAAGGGAGACCTGCAGCGGCGTCCCTCAGGTGACAAATACCTGCCTTTAGTGCACTGTATATAGCTGCGTCTCACACCCCGGATGTCCTGGAGCTGTGGACCTGAGGGGCTCATCCGGTGTGAATCAGACCTGTCCGAGTATCTGAGGATCCATCTGAGCTGATGGAGCTTTCAAAGCCTCTCTGTTCATCTTGAGAGTTGATGTCAGGTTCTTTTTTAACCACACTGATTGGCTCCCCGTAGTTATCTGCTTTCCCGGGGCTAGATTCTCTCTGTGGGAATGCTCACTCATTTCTCAGGCCTGCAGTTCAGTCACAAGATATTTAAAGCAGTGTCTCCTTTCCAATGCATGAGATGGCTGGGATTTGTTCATCAAATGGTCCGTCGAAAAAGAAAAAAAAAAAACACTTGCCGCATATTTTCTGTTGCCAAGACACGAGTGGCAAACAATATTAACATGTCATTAAACTGGCAATGTAAGTAATACATGTATTTATGTATTGTCATTCGAGTAATCTTAAAGTGTTTCAGGTATTGCAGTCTTTATTTGGGCTAAAACCTAAAAAAAAAAAGTTTATTTAATGAGCAACAGGGTTAGACAAAACTTGGAACTACCCCTTTAATTATTTTGAACATCAACCATAGCTACCACTGAGCCTCTGTGACACAATAAACTGTCTAGACAATTATTACGAACACAAACAGATTTAATGGTGAAAAGTATAGGCGGTACAGAACTGTCTCACTGTGGCTTAAGGGGAAGTGTGCCGACACTTCCCTTTATCAAACACACACACACAAACACACACACATAAAAAGTACTTATTGTATCTGTTTTCTATCCATCTCATTTCTGAGGCAAGTTAACATTAACCTGATGGCGACGGAGACACTCGCCTCGTGGAGCGACAGGATAAAACTCTGCCTTGTTGTGAATGTATGAACATCACTCGACCACACATGCTCGCTACGTGCTGTTTTTTACCGTGCCATCACAGACTGCTGCAGAGAGACTCTTTAATTCAATCCCTCTTGCAATCATTGGAATCTCTTTATGTATTTATTTATATATTTATTTTCTGGGATGGACTTTTGATGCCTCACACAGAACTTTTTCTATTTTCGCATTTGGTTGCTGACTAACCTCAACGGGCCAGTGAGAGACATACACAGAACGAGCATGCACATATACTGTAAGAGCAGATTCAGCCGAGACGTCCACTTCACTGCCTTTTCTTTGTTTTGCAATAGAGTACATTAGCACTGTTTCCCATTGTCATTCTCGATGACAATAAATAATAATATTGTATTCCTCTGGAATTATTGCTAGACAGAAATGTAAACCTTTGTAAGGAATGATGATTTTTACACTGAGATGCAACATATGATTATCACATTTGAGGAAGAAATATTTAGAAAGTCAATAAATGAGGGGTTTATTTGATCTTTTGTGGAGTGTCTTCAAGTGTAATCACATGTACAATATATATATAAAAAGATTTTTTTTTCTGTATTGCCTTGTCTTGTGATTGTTATTTCGAACTGTTGAGTGAAATAAAAGCAAATATCAGTTATTTAGGTGTAATTTAGGCCGTTTCCACGTCACAGGATAAAGTTCTACTGGGTTCCATTTTTTCCCATCACTTCATAGTTTTGGGGGGGTTAGTTAAACATTAGTTAATGTTTTTTGGATTTTTTTTTATGTTGATCAGACAATACAAACTGTAAATACAAAAGGGTCAGCTTTGGAAAATAAAAAAAATTATATTATACAAATTATATTAACACATTAAATGTGTTGAAGAAACTGCTGCAACACAACACAGTTTAAATGTCTGTTTAGATTGAAAATAGCTAAGAAATTAATTGATTTACCCAGTTATTGCTGATCTGTTTTATTGACTGTGAAATGTTTTAAAATGGATAGTCAAATCTAAATCAACATTGGGTTTTGATATATATTATTTGAGATATATTTAAATAATATATTTTGGCTACAACAATCCATAAACCAACTTTGAATCTGGTGAGCATTTATATATTTTCTGGTTGTTCGTTGCAGCTCTGATCTGAGGCCACAGATGTTCAGTTCAGATTCACACATCATGCTCCACTCTCACTATGATCTGTCCATAGAAAAAAGTGGCCTGTCGCTCCGTCGTCAGAGCAGAAAAGGGTAATCTGCCGCCCTCTTGTGGTCGAACTGGGACTTGCAGTAAGTCACCGCCAGAATCTTGCCACGTCGAGGGGCATGGAATGCTTCTTGGAAGACAGACTTTGTATAGATGGTCCTCGGATTTCTGCAGGTCATTGCCAACAGTGAAGATGGAGGAGGAATACTTGGAGCTATCGGAGGACAAAGTCTCCGAGCTGGAAGCTGGACAGGGATGGTGGGTGGTCAGAGTGCAGGGGGAGCTGCGCCTGCTGTCATCTCTTTCCTTGGTGACCTCCCCTCCGGTACCCACCATCCCCCCCAAGTGAGCTTGTAGTTTTTGCCTGAGTCCCTGCAGAGCGTTCTGGAAACGCTTGCTGAGCAAAGCGTACAGCAGAGGATTGATGTCAGAGTTCAGCAGCAGCAGCCAGTAGGAGAAGGTAACAGCAGAGGAGGGAATCAGGGTGGACTGGCCTGAAATCGCAGTTTCTGTGGCCTGAATCACAGCCACACTTATGTAAGGTGTCCAGCAGAATAGGAACGCGAGGATGACCATGAAGAGGCGCATCACTCCATGGTGGTGCTGCTGGGAGTTCTGCAGAGATCCCAGAGAGACACTTTGTGCCAGAAAGGAGAAAAACCGTCTGGACGCAGTGTTGCTCTCCTCTTTTGCAGCATCAGCAAGATCAGTGTTGATGAAAGTCCCTCTCTCTGCGCTCACTTCAGACACAAACAGCCCACTTACATGATAAATGAGTCTCGATGGACTGTGCAGGCTCCCACTGTGCTGGTAAGATGATGCACCGGAGGCAATGGCAGAGCTGGGACCCCTGCAGCGCTGGACAGAGTCCTCCAGAGTGTTAATCCTCCGGGCGTGGCTGCGGGCCACCTGGACAATCTTGACGTAGCAGTAGAGGATGACCACTGCTGGCAAGAGGTAGGAAAGCACAGCAACAAAGGCGGTGTAGCTGGGATTGCTAGCCCAGTCGACTGCACAGGTGTACATAGGAGTCACATATCTGATAGAACTCCATCCCAGCAGGGGGGGGCAACTGGTGGCCAGGGCCTGCAGCCAGATCCACAGGACCACGGCACAAGTTCTCCACATTGTGCAGCGGGAGCTGTACCGCAGACAGTCCATGATGGAATGGTAGCGGTCAAGAGCAATGGCGGCGAGCGTTAGCACCGAGGCTGTACAGTACACAGAGGAAGTGTAACCCACGTACAAACAGAGACCCTACCAGACAAGAAAGAGACAATCATATTACAGACACTCAATGGAGGAAAAACATATATCAAATATGTTGCTGTGCTAGAGAGGAAACGCACTGTAAAATCCACCCATCCAGGGTTGAGGATGGACACAGCAGCAAAAGGCATGACCCCTACGCCGACCAGCAGGTCGCTGATGGCCAGGTTCATAATCAGCACCGATGTCACCGAGTGGAACGTCTTAGTTGCAGCGACAATTACAATGACAAGGGTGTTACCTACACAAAAAAACACCAAGCTTGACAAACAGCCACAGAGGTCAAACTGGTAGAGTTCTACAAGCACATTTTGCATCAGGAATACAACAAGAGAAACAAAAAAAACACCCAGTATTTCAACAACTCAGCAGGGATATGCATATTAAGTGGGACGCTATAAACATACAGGATTCTAAAACAGCTGTGAAACAAATGAAGTTAGGGCGAATGGTGCTGAATTAAGAAGGGCAACTCCTCCCAAAACAAATAAAAAAGGCTTTTACATGACAGCATAATGTAAATTAAGATATTAAATTTTTTAATTGTTTGTGACATTTTCTGAATATATAATAACATGCATGTCTAGTGCAGCAAGATGCAATGTGGCCCTTTCATTGCATCTTTAGTCAGAAGACATTGTTAAAGAGAGCTTATTGTTGAATCTGCACATTTTTTTGTTTTAATGTTCAATGTTTGATAAAATAGAAAACTTATACTAAGAACAGATTGATAACAATATGGTAATTTCAGTGACTTTATAACTGATTTCCTCATATATGTATTTTTTACGTCACCCTTCAGAGTAACAGTGAGTTGACGAAATAATTCCTGTGGCTATCCTCATAATAGGTTGATGGCATCAACCTATTATGAGCAATTAATATAATGCATCAACTTGACGCATTATATTAATTGCTATGATAAAGTTTTTTTCAAGTTTAACACCTGTAATTAAATGAATAATGATTTACATCATTTATCAGATTCCCGAAAATCCGTAAAAACTTCCATGGCAAAAATTCAAAACACGAACCATCATAGAGTACAAACAAAACAAACCAAAACATATTTGTGTTTCTTGTTAATTTACTATTGAAAAGGATATAAAACATCGTGTTAACAATTTCAATCCATTATAAATTGCAGGCACATCCGCGTTAATCTAGTTAGTTATGATGGGGAAACAAACAAAAACAAACTTTAATTAAGGGAGATTTACTCGATAAAGACGCGATCATTCAAACATCTAGTTATTGAATAAAGAG